>VDFB02165322.1:0-19907 GCA_007258455.2 Sequoia sempervirens | reverse complement strand
TCTCTATCTCTCACTCACTCCTCTATGTGTCTCCCCTCTACCCTTAAACCCTAAACCCTAAACCCTTAACCCTTAAACCCTAAACACTTAAACCCTCTACCCTCTACCCTTAACCCTTTCTCCCTCTATCTATCTCCCACTCCCTCCCTCTCTCTCTCTAAAGTATCTTCATCCTAGCACCACTCCCTCTCTCAGGTCTCTCTCTCTCCCCTTCCTCCCATCTACCCCTCTCCCTTCCCCCTCCTAACTCTCTCTCTCTCTCACACACACACACTCCTACGTCTCTCCACTCTAACCTTATCCCTCTACCCTTAAACCTTAAATTCTTAAAACCTCTACCCTCTATCTCTCTCCAACTCCATCCCTCTCTCTCTCTCAAGACCTCCTCCCACCCCTCTCCCTCTCTCAAGTCTCTCTCTCTCTCACTCACTCCCTCTATCTCTCCCCTCTACCTTAACCCTAAACCCTAAACCATTAACCCTTAAACTCTAAACCCAAACCCCCACCCCCCGCCTTAACCCTCTACCCTCTACCTCTCCCACCCCTCTCTCCCTCCCTTTTCTCTCAAGTCACCCTCCCACCTCTCTCCTCTCTCAAGTCTCTCTCTCTCACTCACTCTTATCTCCCTCCCTCTACCCTTAGCCCTCACCTCTATCTCTCTCTGCTCCCTCCCTCTCTCTCTCTCACTGAATCCCTCTATCTCTCTCCCCTCTACCTGTTGGTTGTTTTTACTATAACCAAGTTGGTCTTCTAATTTACCTATGAAATTTCCAATTCCAATCAAGGGAAGCTCGAAGGACTTGGACCAACTGACGAGGATTTTAAAGACCTACACTTTGGGCTCTACAAGACCCATGAGGGTGATCCCTTAATGCATTTACAACCTCTGAACCATTATTGTAAACAACATTAACAACAAAAAATAATCTCATTTAATAGCTCAACATAATAGCATAATACTGAATAGAATTGGTTGTTCATCAGTAATATCAACTATTTGGAGCATGAGATAACTACAACACATTACACAGTGTAAAATAGTCATTGATTTTCAATTTGTAGCAAGAGCTAGGTAAAGACAAACAAAATACTGAACCATACAAATTAGTACAACTTACATCAGTGCCATGTATCCATTGAGGGAGTCAAATTCATAAACATCTAAGGGTTTATGACAAATTTAACACAACATATAAGATCATTGAGAACATTGCTTTACAATTTCATAAACATGTATTCTAACCCAATACTACTTATCATATCCTTATACAAAACATATCCACCTACTATCCCATTCAAGCATTTTAATTAATTCCTTGAATTAAAGCCAAAACAAAAATCATACACACCACAAGAGTGAGATGAACGAGACAACCCTTGATTATCTTATTCAAAATTCAGATATGCATGTACAATGGAGAGACATGAGTTTGAATTAATCATTTCAATTCAAATTCCAGTACTGTCATAAAACATCAAATCCCCATGAATTCAAAACCTACTACAGAATGACTCAAAACCTAAATTGCATTTTTCTTAAAACCATCAAACTTTACAATTTGCTCTACAACTCTACCTAGACTCGACCAAATCTAACTTGCTAGCCTGTACTTCTGGTCTTGAAATCATTCTTATAGAAAATGAAGGAGCAAACAAGCATCATGCTAAAAAGGACCTCTCATTTCACATGCTTTTCCTCACAAAACTCTTAAGGACAAAAACTATACCTTCTTTATTTCTCATCCTACACCCTATTCATGTATCCTACAATTACAATAGTATCCATGGGGCCTCTTACATAATCTACAGTAATCACAAAAAGTGTAAGAGCCCCTTTATATCATGTTTGGACTACAAAACCCTCAAAAACAGCGTAACCGGGCTATATGCAAAGAAATGAAGCTTTCTAACTCAAATCAATGCCTTAAGCCCTCAAACCAGATTTGAAATCAAAGATAACACATATTTTCATGACCTGGAATTGATTTCACATCAAAATATGGCTGCATGTGACCGTATAGTGCTGCATAACAGGAGAATTTTTTTTTTTTTTTGAAAAAAAACACAGATTTTTGAATGTCAAGAGCTTGTATTTTAAATCCTCAACCATCAACAACCATTACTATAATCACTTTATGCCTTTTAAAGGAATTTACACGTCAATCACTAAACAACCACCTCTACAACTGACTTTTTAATCTTTTATTATCACATGAAACATAAAACACACTAATTTCAAGGTTTTTAACATCACTATTGAAATGTTTTAATTTTTTGAAGTTTCAAACATTAAAAAGTACATCATTAAATTAATTATGTAATGGCATAAAAATTAAAAATATCATGAATTAATTATGTAACCACATAAGTCAAATATAATTCTATTAAGAAATTAATATCAAATAGATAATATAATCGCATAACTCATACATTTCGATGCCATTGATCTTCTTCTTTATCCAACTCTTTATTTGTATCATCCAATCTGGATTTGACATTGTAAGGATTGGTCATATCATCATCATCATCATTGATATCAGTTTCGATAATGTCATCATCCACACAGATATCATCTTCATGAACATTAACTCCTACATCATCAAGATCTAGTTCCTCCTCTTCGACATCTTCGTCAGGGACATCTTCGTCAGGGACATCATCAACTAATTGTTGATCCTGATCATCATCTACATCATCTTCTAGTTCTTCGGTATCTTCTTCTTCCACCACATTATACTTTACTAGCCTTCCTCTTGGATTGTGTCTAACAACAAATAAACAACCTGGTTTACTTGGAACCTCTGAGTAAAATATCTGCTCACATTGGATTGGTAGAACATATGGCTCATTTCTAGCTCGCTCGATCAACCTTGTATTAACCATGGTAAATCCATTATCATGTTCAATAATAGTTCTCTCAGGACCATTTTCATTCAATCGTAGCCGGTACCATAGGACGATGAAAAAAATTAATCTGAAGGACTTAAAGTCACACTCAAGTATATCATCCAAAATCCCATAGTATCAATTTTTTGAGACTTCTGGATGTATGTCGCTTCTAGATGAAACATTAGTCACCTGAAAGACTGCAGTTATACCAGAATCACAAGTTTTCTTCATGTCATCCAAAATTTTGATTCAAAATTTATGACTATTGCACCACATAGCCTTGTGGTGTTTCACTTGCAATATGTCAAACATGTAAAAATTATTGCAATATCATCAGTTGATAAACATATTTATTCTTGGCCGAGTGTATGCAAAGAAAACAATCTCAACATATATATACATCAATATAATTGAAAATAATTAAATAATATGGGTGATTAATATGTTTATACGTACCTGTTTATCTCTTAATCCATATGCTAAATCAATTTCCCTTTGTGTAACATTGGAATCTCCATTACGATGAGTTTCTTTAACCAATGAAGCCACACCTTCCTATGTTAATGCACGACCAGATTGTTAACATCGTTCAATCCATACCGTCATCCAATCAAGATTGTTTGCGATGTACAAATGTAGTGCATCCCACTCTCGACCAACTGTATCAAAAAAAATTGAAATTCACAAACGACGTATAATTAGTTAAATACCACAATATACAACCTTAATTTATAATTGATGTATATTGAAGATTAAAAATTAAATAAGTACAATATACATAAAAACCATATGTAAAATGTATTCCAATTAATCTCCATGACCATCTTATAATTACCTCTCACTTTTCTCAATCTACCTTTCCCCATCAGGTACTCCCCTTCGAATTTGTTAATGGAGTTGGGATCCCAGTACGACGTGGATATAACATGGCGGTGTTGCTGTGTGCTGGACTTCAGGTATTGCTCTTTGTCCTAACCAAAGCAACCCAAAAATTTCAAAGTGCCTCCTCAACCATTGACATTGACCTTGTGTGTACAAATCTACACAATTCAATCTCCTCAACTTGGTGTATGAGGTAGTGTTCTTCTGCATTGAATTTTTTTGAAGGTAGACACTTTTGCATTTCACACATTAGATGAGAAATTTTTTTCTTCCAATAATTTATATCTTCTTTATGGATTTATTTAGATGGAAACCATCTACAAGTGATTCAAGGCACAAATATATTAATGAGATTTAACAAAAATATATATTATATTACATAACAAGTAAAACAAATAAAAATTATAAGATGTATACAACGAATTGAACAAATCTCGCTACTTACCTCATGTATTTTCCAAGATCATATGTAACTTGCTTGACATTGTTGTCAAATTTGTCCGTGAGATAGAGGTAGAATGTACTGCAACAATTATAAAATGATCTTTTCATTATTTTTTCAAAAGTAGTAAACACAATATACTGAAAAGTACATGCATTATACAAGTGTATATAATATACCATAATAATTACCTTAATGAAGGTATTCCAATCATGTGTTTTCATCCCTGACCCAAATTCACCTTTCATTGTTATTATATTGTTTATGTTTGCAAAAAATCCTGTGGGAAATCGAATTTTTTGTATGACTTCTTTTATAGCATTGCTTTGATGCTCTATTAATAACCAAGGGAGGGCACTTATATTAATTTTGTCTCCATCGCTATTCAATTGAATGATATTTTTCATTGTATGATTGGCTTTCTGAATGTCACTACAAATTTTGACAATTTTTTTTCTTTTAATGCTTGCCTTCCATCAACCTTTTCCATAGCGTTTGTTATATTCTTTCTGATATGCATTGTATCAAACAAATGCACAATTTGTAGCTGCTCATAGTAGGGAAACCTACTAAATTGTCTGGGATAACTTTTTAGTCCCTGTGGAAGTCGACCATTAATATTTTGATGACCTTCATGAAACATATAAGTTAAACAAATTAACAATGACAATCATTGTCAAGTACAACATGAGTAAACACAACACAATATAAAAATATAAATTTAAAACATATCATATATGATAGATAAACAATTTGATCTGATGTATAACTTTGACGATTAATTCTATTATATTCCAACTTCCATAGGCGAGGTGTCATTCTTCGTGGTTTTGATATAGTCTCTTCTTTCCCATTGAAAAGATGTTTTTCAGTAGTTTGATACTTATGATTTCTATGTAGGAAGGGCCTATACTCATCAAACATCTGCTTTCCTAAACTTGTTGAATGAAGAGATTTCATCTTTGGACCACAAATTGGATATGCAAATTTTTCCTTTGTTTGAAAACCTGCAAAATCATATATAATTTGATTAAATATGTCAATTTTTATAATTGTATATAATGAATAGATTATTTTAAAAATATGCATGATATCTACTTCATAAAATTAAATACTGTTAAAGTGCAGTCGAACGTTATAACATACCACAAAAATGTGTTAGCCCTGGGGCATCATGAATTGTCCATACAAGCATTGCATGGAATTGAAATTGTCTTTGTCCTAGTGGTCTAGAGACATCATACATAGTGATGCCATTCCATAACGTTAGTAACTCGTCTATAAGAGGCTCAATATATACATTCATATCTTTAACTTGGTACTTACCTAGTTGAATGAACATAAACATTACATAATTATTATAACCATTTTACTGCAATATATATAAATTAATGTAAATGACTATTGAATGAAAAAAATATAAGTCATTATGCAACATATAAGACAAATGAGATGCTACTACGTTAAAGAAAATTGATGTAAACAAATACACCGGAACAATCATTGTGGCTTAACGTATCGCTCCCTCTTTATTGACATTCATGGAGGAATGTTGTTGTTGATAACAAAAATAGGCCACACTGAGTAAATAGATCTCAGCTTTCCAAATGGATTGACACTGTCTGCTCCCAAAGAAAGCCTGAGATTACGAGGTTCTTCTTTAAAGTGTGGCCATTTTCCTCCATGTCCCTAAATGCAGAACTATCTGAAGGCATTCGAAGAATGTCATCTCCACTTCTATTTCGTGCATGGTAATCCATCAATTACGCTAAGCTTCGCACCTAAATAATTGTTGCATCACGTGGAATAATGGGAATATAACGAAGAACCTTGTGAGACACCTTTTTGTTAGTTGATCTATTCGATATCTACTGATATGACATTCTGGGCATTATGTTGCAAATTCTTGTTGTTTATGATATATAATATGATCATTGAGACATGCATCTATTGCTTGATACTCTATTCCGATATCTTTTATAATGCCGAGGATAAATCTCGGTATGGCGAGGGTACAAAATGTTGGTTGGTAACAAAAATTTTAATCAATCTACAACTTAAAAAATAATTTGTTAATATAAAGAATATTAATGGTACATATTTCATCCTTTATTTACTAGTGATGAACTAACAACAATTAAAATAGATGAAAAAAGATGACATATATGACATACCTTAACATCCGCGAGATTGCTATGTTTGATAAACCATTCATAACCTTCAAGTTCAACAATAATACAACAAAGAGAAGAGTTGTTTGGGAGCCTTCATAAAGGGGCTCATATGCCTTTTCAAGTATAGGTAAATCATGAACATCATCAAAGTCATCTCAATCATCATGATCAGCTCTGCTACTAAATGTGTCATGGATCAATGTATTTGTACCATCATCTTCAACTGTGTTTTCTGGTGCATGATCATCTTTTTCCATAGGATCTTTAACTTCATCTTTGATATTCACAACTCCATGTTCGTCCGCTTGTAAAACCACATTCTCCAGGCCGTGATAATCCATATCATTTGCCCTAGGGCACCCCACCTTTATAATAATGATAGACACAAATAAACCATGATCATGATCAAGTGATTATATATATATATATAAAATGTTAAAACGATATAAAAATTTACAAATTCAATCAATATAAACACATATAATGAACAACTTACCAATGGACGATAATCATGCCCCCCTTCAATATGACCATCCTTCCTACAATGTTTCTCAACTATTGTGATTAAAAGTCATCTCGTCTTTAAGCCCTTGCAATTATTGCAAGGACAATAACATTTCCCATCACCCTTTCTTTTCAATCTAGCCCACAATCTATTAAGTGTCTCTTCATTTTGTTCTGGACTAATATTATCTGACATGATTTTTCTTTACCAAGCTTGACTATTTAGATCTTCAAAAAATATCAAACTCACACTCAATAATTTTTATTCATAGACAGGTAACAAAATCTAATAATTCGATATTTTACACCAAAAAAATTTGGCATGCAACCACCCCTGCAAAAGAGAAGATAGTCTGAAGTTAATGACCCCAAAAAACACTTTACAATGCTAATTCCAAAACTTATTAAATTCTGATTTTACTATGATTTCCAATTGTTAAGACTCCTAAAATCATAATATTGAACTTGATCGCACAATTCCTACAATGATGGAGGTAGCGAGCTAGTAAGAGCAAGTGACCCATTCCTAAGGAGCAACAAGTCAGAATCATCATTGCTAATGTCAATATGGATTTATCCTTTTAGTTAAAGATGCAATGTGTCACTTCTTATGACAAGCTTATCCCTAGGGATTTCAACATTGAGAGAGCCCTAATTGCACAAGGAAGCACACACTAGTAGAATTTGGAAAATAAATGATTAGGTGACTAAAACTTTTAGTCACAACAACTAAAAATGACTAAATTCTGCTCATTTTTTGCAACTTAGCTATAAATGAGTAAATAAATTACTAGTTTGGTCGTTGATTAAAAATTATTTAGTCACACAAATAAAAAAGACTAAATAGCTATTCATTTATTTAGTCACAATATATTTGAATAAATCATTTAAGGAATCATGAATATAGTTCGCCAAAATACTCTAAAACTTTAATAAACATACCCTAAAACTTTTGTCAAAATCTTATTTTCAGGCGTAGCCCACCAGAATGGAGTTTTCATTTTAATAAACATACTCTAAAAACTTCGTTAAAACATTATTTTCAAGCAGAGACCGCCAAAATGGAGAAGTGTTTCAGTAAAGAATGACAAAGAACGGTGAGGAGATGTGTGTGAAAGGAGGCATAGGATTCATTGCTGCTTATCTCATTCCTGCTCTGCTCAGCAAATCTTACATTGTTCCCGCTACTATTTGTAATCTAGGTATTTACTTGACATATATTTGCATAATCTCAAATTCCTTCATAGGCTTTTGAAGTATCAATGTATCCTATATAGGGTTTATAATGATTTCTTTTAATTAAATAAATAAATAAATGATGTATTTCCCTGTAATTAGATAATGTGGAGATCTCCTAAATCTGCCCCAACACACTATCCTATTTGGCAC
The DNA here is from genome assembly GCA_007258455.2 of Sequoia sempervirens. Taxonomy (NCBI): domain Eukaryota; kingdom Viridiplantae; phylum Streptophyta; class Pinopsida; order Cupressales; family Cupressaceae; genus Sequoia; species Sequoia sempervirens. Next base: position 11,627 of record VDFB02165322.1, on the reverse strand, counting down.
TATATTTATTACTCCAACTACTAGGATTTTGCATGTGACATCTTTAATATCTTCATGACTATGGCTTTTAAATAGATCTCAGTCTTTTCTTTAATCCTTTTCATGGTAACCCTTGAGTTCCATAATCCACCTTCAATCTCTTCTACGAACGTTGTCTTAAGCTAGACTACATAGTATGCATATAAAACAAGTCCTTCATACTTGCCATTGTTCCAAACCACCATTCATCACCTTCCTTAAAATGTTGTCTCCATAAGCACAATAGCATGTTTTAAAATCATGGTTGCTAGTGATTGACCATTAATGTCACCACTTTCATCAAGATACAATGATATTTTTGTCTTCAAACTCAAAGCATTATGCAAGATAACATTGTGAATTGTTTGTTGTGTACGATTTGATTTTTTTGCACATTTACTACTTTGCTAACTTCTTTTAAGACTAGGTATTGCACCCTCAGTTGCAATATCAAACAACTCACTCACTATCACTTGAAGATTCCTTTCATGAGCATCCTTCTATAGAATCAAACTATGCCCTATAGACTACCTATTTATTACAAGGGACTCATTGTTTCATGGTATTGTAGATCTTAAGATCCTTCAACCTTATTGGCACTACTTCACAGTCCACAAAGTATTATTCACTATTCTCCCATCTTTGATGAGTCTCAAAACACTACTCAAACATGCAATCCACTACCTCCATTATACATTAATGGCTAAGAAGAAACATTGAACCTATGATTACCACTATTACTTCATTTGGACAGTCATTCCTTGATTGAATTTTCCTTGTCTAACACTACCAAAAGCATTTGAAAAACCCTTAAGGTCAGCAAGGGGGTAAGGAAACTCACTGTTAAAATATCCACTTTACTATGCAAAGTTTGAGCTTTATTATCTTGTCACTGCTCAGCCTATTTTTGACTTTCACATCTCAAGTGACTGTCATTCTTCTTACCGTAGATTGCATTTACAAATGTCACTAAGCTACGTAGTGTGCTTGTTATTGGCTACAATCTTTAGATTACACGATTTTGTTATTAGCTACAATGTCTCAATCTTTCTGGTATTGCAACCTCACTAATCTACTAGAGTTATTGTTTATGTTTCTACGAAGGCCTAGGGTTTGTACCTTAATCATGCTCTTACCAATGCTTCTATTGGTATTAAAAAAAAACCTTAAATCTTGGGTCAAAAAATTAGTTGTCTTCACAAAGTTGTGGTATGATCTTGGATTGTATCCTAGATTGTGTGGGAAGCTTGTGTTTGATCATTAAGGTATGTAAATCTGATCAAAGAAATGTATCTTATATAGCATGGTTCTTGCTTTAATACTTGCCATAATGGTTATTAGCAGATCACATTATAATAGTTTGCGGTAACCCAAGATTGCATTCAAGTATGTACCAAACTTGGTTTGTAGTTTAAGCTATACACTTTTAAGTAACATTCATAAGGTTTAGAAAATCTTGATCACTCTCTAGAATAGCCCATTAAACATGGGTTGTGCTTGAATGCACTACATAATTGATATAACACAACCACTTTACATATCAACCATAGTTATAGGCTCTTTATTGCAGCAAGAGGTAATTACTCTTCGATCATGCTATAATTACATCCTAACCTATTAAACTTGAGACAACCTGAATGCACCCAATGATGATTGACACCTACATTATAAAACTTGAATTAACTACATTATATGAGTGCCTCCATTTCTTTCACAACATAGCCACACTAAACTTGGGTCACATATGAATGCATCTTGTATTTGTTATAGCACAAGTGTGCCACATGACCAATAGAGTTATGGATCACATAATTACAATCACAAGAATCTGTTCCTTGGTTGTGATCTTATGGTGATTCCACACAACAAAATCTGAACATGAAATTCTTAAAACCCTAAACCTCTAAAAATGAAATCTGATGAGATGTTGCTTTAAAATATGATTTTCAAACCTGGAACTACAAATCTGACTTCACAACTGAATTCTACAAAAAGACAATGACTACCCTCAACCTGGCGATATCTACTTGATTTTTTTCTGATTTTTCTCAAGAAAATTGTCCTTAGTTCTCCACAAACTATCTCAAGTAGAGCAAAACACTGTCGCAATAAATCAACGAACTCACTTTTCTTTTATGTTGGCCACATTTTGATTTTTTTCTTATTTTTCATGTTTGTCAAAATTTTGATGAAACTGCTAGTCAAAATTTCAATGAAACCTAGGTTCGTCAAAATTTCAATGAACGTTGGGGATCAACTTTTAAAAAATTGAAAAATACACATCAAATTTTACAAGCACCTGACGATACATCAAATTATACATTTTTCAGTGGAAATTTTAATCGTATTATGCAGTCAAATGAGTTAGTGTCTAGTGAAACTAAGTCATGTACTCAACTCAATGGACCTGGATATCCTTTATCAATCGACTCATAAACTTTGAGGGTTACACTTATAATGTCAAACTAGGGATATATTCTTGGATGATATCAATACCGTGTTTACAACTTAAAGGTTTTTGGGGTTCCTAAGTGGTTGCGTACATAAATTGAACTTGCTTATTAAAAAAAGAACTCATATTAGAAAACTTATAGATCCTATAACAAATATCCTACAACTATTGCTACAAGATAAGGATGGTACTGTGCATTTTATAGATAATATAGGTTAATTTCTATTGGTAACATTCATAAATAAAGGCAACGCAGGTGGAAGAAGGCTGGATTACTGTAAAAGGCAGGAAATAAAAAATCTCTAGGCCTTCTTTTGACATGACTCTCCGCTCCCACAAGAGTAGTTCCAAATGTAAATCTTGACGGGTCTTGTTAGGGGTTGGTTTTTGGCTGGCTGCAGGTTGTACTTTCTACAACTTTTTTTTGGTTGTAAAGTGTTTCGGGTCACTTCAAAACCTATTTTTACCTGTATCAAAAACATTCATAAATCACGACAATCAATCAATGATCTAAAATTAAAATACCAAAAAACCTAATCATTAATCCTAACAAAAAAGTTGCAACGTCACCTCAAGTGGTCCCTCGCTTGGGTTGTTGTATTCTTCTAATTCATAAAATTGTTAATCAATCATTTTTATCCTCCATTCATTCACATTCAAAATAACACTAATTGATAGAACAATGCTTTAGATTATTGTTCAAGATAAATGATACAAAATTTTGAAAATAATTGCTACGCTTCTACTTTAGATCTAATATATAAAATATTAATTCAACCAACTAATCTTAATTATCCTTACCAAAATAGATTCCTAACCATCTACTTTACATATGCCAAATCATCCCCAAAAGATAACAAGAGTATTATTTCATCTTAAAAATATAAAATAAGAAACTTCAAGAAATAGTCATAATGTAATTCTTCTAATTGTAACTGAGGAACCAAGATCACTGGTATGCATAAGAAAATGGCATGATGCATGCAATAAAAGAGTTGTTGCAATTTATACCATTATTTTCTATCATGGAGTTTCTTCTCGCTTTTTATGACATATTTTATTGTTAGCAATTTAGATTATATTTGTATGTTTTGGATCCGATGGATGTGGGTTCCCTTAGCTATATGTATCCCATCTCTGTAGCTACAGGTGCATAATCCTTTAGCTACATGTGGTTGATCTTGTGGCTGCATTTATGCAATAATCCTTCTGTTATGTGTTGTTTTCTGCCTTTATTGCATGGATAGTTCCTAAAAATTACTTATGCTGTCATATTTCAGAAATAACCATCTAAACATGTACACATTTATCAATCTGTCATTTATCAAGTTTAGTGATTTATACTTTAAATATTAGTCATGGTTTTATGAATATTTGGAAATGTTTCAAAGACAGGAAATAAATATAACTAATAGAGACAAATACTAGGCTCATAAGGAGTAATCAATCTCTTCATCTACAATAGTTAGAGAGTAGACACCTACCATGTATGCACCTCTAAGATAAGGTTAAAAAGAGGAAGAAGTAGAGACTCCAAGTTATAAGGGATTTTGGATTTGAAGGATCTTCAAAGGAAACAACCAAGCGAGATTAGCCATCACTAGGTTAAACACCCCCCTAACATCTCAATGACACAAGTAAATATATCTTCCCTTCTTTCTCTTCCTCTTTTCATCTACTTTTCTTGTTCGTGTGTCCCCTTTATAAGCAATAAACTTTGTACCATACCCCTAAATACACAACAAATAGTTTTCCACCCAATCACAACAATTAAGATGTCATCCTCTATTACTGCTTCATAATTGCTTTTGAGAAAGCTAAATGGTGGGTCGAATGGAGTGTAGAAGAGAGGTTGCAAACAAGGGAAACAATGGTGAAAATTTCCAATGGGAGAAAGTGGATCCACTGATAAAGAAGCCAAAGGAAGTAGAAATATCATGGCCGGATCCATGTGCTGTCGAAGACATGAAGGTTGAAATTTCAAAAATTGTTGAAATGGATGCAAAGGATCTTAAAAAACATGACGATTATTGGGCAGTTCCTCAACAAGAGATTCACGAGAAAATAAATTGGTGATTGGTTGGTGAACAATTGGAAAACATATCCGATCATTAACTTTATGCCGAGAGGCTTCTTTGTTGTTGTATTTGAGAGTGAAAATGTGAGGGAAAACATTATGAAAGTAGAAGGATGGAAGAAAATGGATTCCTATTTGTATCTGTAGAAATGGACGAGAAAATTTAACCCTCTAAATGTCAACCCAAGAAATGGGCCAACATGGGTAAGGTTATATAATTTTCCTTACGAATACTGATTGGGGTGATGCTTGACAAAGATTGGAAATTCAATTGTACATATGATGGAGGTCAACCTTAAAAACAATGAATCATTAATTTATGCTTGAATCTTAATTGTTTTCATCAAAGAATACCACGTATCATTCAATTGGTTTCAAGGGAAAGGGTGTGGATTCAAAAATAAAAATAGAGAAACCAATTTTTTTTTCTTGAAGTGCAGGAGAATAAATCATAATACAAAAAATTGCAAATGATTTTTGCAAACCTTGAAGGATGTATGGAAGGAAAAGCCCCAAAATGTACAACCAGAAGATGGTGGCGGTTGAGAAGAAGAGCCCAAAGATAATGGAAAATCTCCTTTAAATTTGAATAATTGGGCAATTGTAATTGCAAAACCCATCAAAACAATAAACCTAGTAGAAGAACAATTTGAAGAAGTGGGATGCCTCGAAATGGTCTTTAAAACTGAGTCACCCCTTGCAAAAAAGTTGTTGGTTTTGAGGGAGATTGACGATAAGGTAGAAATTGATTATGAATTAGATCAAGGGGTTGAAGATTCCATTGACATATTAGAACTGAGAAATATTAGTCAAACAACGAAGATGTACTTTGCTCCGAAAACAAGAAGGAAAATGAATAAGCAGAAAAGAGATGAGGGGGCTCAAAAAGGAGATCAAGTATCAATAAAATCATACATGTTAAGATCCAATCCCTCCCTTGGAGGGAGATGAGGATCCTAACTTGGAATGCCAGGGGTCTCAATGCCCCTAACAAGAGGTGACTAGTAAAAATCTAGTTGGAATGTCAAAACCTTGATCTTATTTTGCTTCAAGAAATGAAGATTAAAGGAGGCGAAATAAAATAATTTGTAAGATATTGCAAAGGATGGCAAGGATTTTTGGTGGATGCAATAGGGGCCTTTAGAGAATTGGGCGTCCTATGGAAACCCACAAGAATCAAAGTTGAAATTTAGGCAACAAATGATAATTGGATAAAAAATCAAGGTACATAATCTTTCCTCTAGTGCTTGTTTTGTATTATTTAATATATATAGGCCTACAAAAATGAAGACAAGAAGGTGGTTTGGTACTTGGTTGGTAATGCCTTAGAAAATGTAAAAACAATAATGAGGTGATTTCAATGCAATTTTAGATATGTGCAAAAAATATGGTGGTTTGAGGAGGATTACTCGATCTCAAAAAGATTTCACAAATTTTATTGAGAAAAATAATCTGATAGACATAAAGACAACCAATGTTACCTTTACCTAGAACAATAGAAGCAAAGGTTTCGATAATATAGTCAAAAGGATAGATAATTTTTTTTATCTCTAAGAATTGGATGCAGGATGATATTCTTCCAAAGGCATCAATTTGGTCAATCCCAATCTCAAACCATTTCCCAGTGGAACTCACAATCAGCTCGGAAACAAAATCAATAAAAGGCCATTTTAGGCTTTAACAAATGTGGTTAAGGAATGAAGACATGCCAACATTGTTGAAGGAATGGTGGGAGGAATCCATCAATATAAAAGGTACATTTTTTTTTTCTTTCAAAACAAGTTAATTAGGTTGAAAGAGAAATTAAAAGTTTGGAATCAATATTCTTTCAAGAATATATTCATAGAGAAAGAACGATTAGAAGAGGAAACTTCTACTTTAAGTGGATTAGTGATAAGAAATGGTATGATGGAAGTGAAATTTGTGAAAGAGAGAGAACTAATGGCTGAATACAAAAAAATTCTAGAAAGGGAGGAAACTTATTAGAAATCCAAGTCTAGAGACACTTGGCTCAAGGAGGGAGATTTGAACATTTTTTTTTCATATCTCCTCTAAGGTGAAAAGGAGTTGGAACAAAATTTCAAAAATAAAAGACAACAACGATATTTCCTTGTTTGAAGAGGAAGATATTCAAAGAGTTGGCGTGGAGTACTTCAAATCACTTTTAGGTGGCATCAGGGAGGAAAAATGCTTCAAGTGTGATATAATTGAAGACACAAATGCCATGGTTTCATGGAAGGATAATTAATTTTTAACTACAACAACAACACAGGATGAAGTGCATGAGGTTACATTTCAGATGGCCCCAGATAAAGCTCATGGGCCCGACGGTTTCAATGCTTGTTTTTATCAAGTTTTCTTGTACTTTCTAGGAAAATAAATTCATGAGGTGGTAGAAGAATCAAGAGATAAGACCAAGCTACTTAAGGATATAAACAATACAAATATTGTTCTAATTCCAAAGAAAGATAATTGTGAGTCTTTTGCAGATTATAGGCCAATATCATTGTGCAACACAATCGCTATATAAATAATTACCAAGGTAATGGCCAATCACCTCAAAAAGATCATTCCTATAATGTCCCCATTTTAGCTAGACACCCTTTGATGACTAATAGCCTATTTTCGAAAGCCCGTAGGCTTGTCAGAGGTAAAATTAGGGTTTCCTATCTTTTTGGGGTTCTGAAGCTTTTTTGAAGGTTTGCATCGTAGAGTTTTTGATGCATGTCTAATGGAGTTTTCTGGTTTTTGGAGAGCTTCAGAATGATGTGACATGCATCTCCATCTGGCAACCTTTTCCAGAACTTGCTATTTTTAGCTAGCACATTGGAGTTTTGAAATTCAGATTGCAGATTCTTTCTAGGTTTTTAGAGAGCTTCGTAGTGGTATAACATGCAATGTGAGTTTAACAACTTTTTTAGAATTTACTATTTTTAGTAAGTTCTATTTCTGGCAATGCTATCTTGGGCAGTAGCATCAACAATCAGCTCAATTTCCTTTTTGGGTAGTGCAGTTTGGAGCATAATTGGCTTTCACGCATTTTGATGCTCATTTTGGGTAAAATGATTTATTCTAAGTCATTAATGTTTTAATTTTTTATTGGCCCCCTTGGCCTAGTATTAATGGCTTTAAGTTGTTTTAAAAGGTGGTCTTTGAGGGTGGATGCCTCATATGAGATAATTCAATATTTTATAATGTTTATTAAATGTTTATGAGCCTTGGACACCTAGAAGAGGGATACTTAATTATTTTTTTAAAGAAAACATTTCAACATATTTGGGTGTCCCTTTTGGAGGGAAAAAATGGAAGCTGAAAAGCCAACAGTCACCTCAAAAGTTATAAAAGCAAGCTTTGCTCCAACTTTTGATCATCTTTGGAAAATTATAACAAAATGCTGTTGGATTGAATTCAGAACCCGGCTAAGGGGAAGCTTAGCAATTTGACTCCATTCTTCGGGCCTGAAACTATGGTTCCCTAGATGGTGGATTGAGGGTGTGCTTCATTCAGAAGTGCACATTGAGCTTCATTGTTGGAGAATTTGATGTTATTTTTAGAATTGTGTTTGTTGGTCATATCATGGCTAAAGGAGGTTTTCATTTACAGCTCTTAGTACGATTTTAATGTGCTTCTGGGTACTACAGAAATTGATTCCTAGTATAAGGGCGACCCTTCTTGCAAATTATTGGATTTTATTTTGTAGATTTGGAATTTCTAGAGGAGGTCATACTTCTCCTTGGCCGTACCATTCTCTTGATGTTTGCCTTGGGATTCAAACTTGGCCAAAGGTGGCTTATTTGCATTGCTACATCATTATATGTTGTACATCTTGCACTTTGGGAGCTATGATCAAAGTTTTGAAGAGATTGTCGAAGATTTGGTGAGTGAAATAAGCATTTGAATGATTGTTTGCTTGCTGGTCTACGTTTTGGTTCATTGGAAATTATAGAACAGACTTTGCTCTTCCAAGTTATTCTTAGTTGTTGGGTGTTTAAGCTTCTAGTTCATGTGTATTCAATTTGAAGGAGATAGAAGCATTTTGGAAGAAGTTTTGAATAACTTAGTGGAAAGTTTAGTTGTTGGCCTGGTTATTTCAATTTGCTGGTTTGGAAATCAGAACTGATTATTTCTCTTATCATGTTTAATTTCTTGGTCTTAAACTCACATTTGCAATCAAAGATACAGTATAACCTTCAGAAGTTTGGAGCAGATTTCTATTAAAAATTCATTGTAAGAGGCTCATTTTAAGTTGGTTATAGTAGTACTGTATCAACCCTTCGATCATTAGCTTATTTTTAATTATTACACTTTGTAAATTGTAGATAATTTTCATTGTAAGGTTGTGAATTAGTAGTACTAATCCAATCAATAATATTGCTGCATTTACTTTGTGATTTTTATGCAAAACACTATAACCCCTAGATGGTTTACCACTAGTGTGGAGAATAAACAAATTGTATCTCTTTTTTCACCCACTAAAAAGTGGTGAATCCCCACTCCCAAGTGGATGCCCACTGCAACGAATGAATTAGTTTGTTTTGTAGTTTCTTCCCCCCATTGTATTAGTGGAAGTGTGGAAAACTTTCATGGCTGGTTCACTGCCTAGCTCCATTCAATTGTAATTTTATTTCACTTATTGCTTAGTTTTCTCCGCCATATGACAACACCTCTCCTTCCTTGGGATTGAGTGTGCATTCTTGGCATTGGGATCTTTAAATTTGGATTTCAATTTTGGAGCTAATGCTAATTTATTTGGCGTAGTGTTGATTGTGTTGTGGAAATTCCAAAAAAAAATTAAGGGGCATATTTCAGTGGTATCAGAGTAGAAGACCCTACCATCTTGTGGATCAGTGCTTCATGTTTAGACAGATGAATGGCAGTGATCTCTAATATCACTCCCAAAGTCAGAAAAAATTCTAGTTCAACTCCTTGTGGTAACCAAAAGTTGGCAATTAGGCATGGCTAATGAAGAAGAGATGAGGTTGGCAGAGACTCTCTTTATGGCTGGAAAGAGACCTGGAAAAGAATTTAAATCAAGAGAAAATGAAGAGAAAATTATTTATTTGTTAGAACAATGTCTAAGACAAGTGAAGCCATCACCTTTCGAGGAAATCTAGTTGGCTTTAGCACCTGCAGTGAATTTTTTGAATCAACCCTATTGGTTGGGGTATCTTGATGAAGAAACCAAGCTATTGATTTCTTCTTGTTTCATAGAGATAATAAGGATTGTAATTCCCACTAACTCATTTGACTGCAAAATTTGACAAAAATGTCCGACGAAATATGTATAATTTGATGTATCGTCGGGTGCTTGTAAAATTTGATGTGTAATTTTCAAATTTTTAGAAGTTTATCCCCGACATTCGTCAAAATTTTGACGAACCTGGGTTTTGTCGAAATGCTGACTATCAGTTTCGTCAAAATTTCGACAAACATGAAAAATACAAAAAAAAATCAAATTGTGGCGACATAAAGAAAAGTGAGTTCGTTGATTTATTGCGATAGTGTTTTGCTCTACTTGAGATAGTTTGTGGAGAACTAAGGATGATTTTCTTGGGAAAAATCAGAAAAAATTCAAGAAGATATCACCAGGTTGAGGGTAGTCATTGTCTTTTTGCAGAATTCAGTTGTGAAGTCAGATTTGTAGTTCCAGGTTTGAAAATCATATTTTAAAGCAACATCTCATCAGATTTCATTTTTAGAGGTTTAGGTTTTGAGAATTTCATGTCCAGATTTTGTTGTGTGGAATCACCATAAGATCACAACCAAGGAATAGATTCTTGTGACTGTAATTATGTGATCCATAATTCTATTGGTCATGTGGCATAGTTGTGCTATAACAAATACAAGATGCATTCATGTGTGACCCAAGTTTAATGTGGTTATGCTGTGATAGAAATGGAGGCACTCATATAATGTAGTTAATTCAGGTTTTATAATGTAGGTGTCAATCATCATTGGGTGCATTCAGGTTGTCTCAAGTTTAATACGTTATGATGTAATTATAGCATGATTGAAGAGTGATTACCTCTTGCTGCAATAAAGAGCCTATAACTCTGGTTAATATGTAAAGTGGTTGTGTTATATCAATTATGTAGTGCATTCAATCACAACCCATGTTTAATGGGCTATTCTAGAGAGTGATCAAGATTTTCTAAACCTTATGAATGTTACTTAAAAGTGTATAGCTTAAACTACAAACCAAGTTTGGTACATACTTGAATGCAATCTTGGGTTACCGCAAACTATAATAATGTGATATGCTATAACCATTATGGCAAGTATTAAAGCAAGACCCATGCTATATAAGATACATTTCTCTGATCAGATTTACATACCTTAATGATCAAACACAAGCTTCCCACACACTCTAGGATACAATCCAAGATCATACCACAACTTTGTGAAGACAACTAATTTTTTGACCCAGGATTTAAGGTTTTTTTTTAATACCAATAGAAGCATTGGTAAGAGCATGATTAGGGTACAAACCCTAGGCCTTCGTAGAAACATAAACAATAACTCTAGTGGATTAGTGAGGTTGCAATACCAGAAAGATTGAGACATTGTAGCTAATAACAAAATCTTGTAATCTAAAGATTGTAGCCAATAACAAGCACACTACGTAGCTTAGTGACATTTGTAAATGCAATCTACGGTAAGAAGAATAAAAGTCACTTGAGATGTGAAAGTCAAAAACAGGCTGAGTAGTGACAAGATAATAAAGCTCAAACCTTGCATAGTAAAGTGGATATTTTAACAGTGAGTTTCCTTACCCCCTTGCTGACCTTAAGGGTTTTTCAAATGCTTTTGGTAGTGTTAGACAAGGCAAATGCAATTAGGGAATGACTGTCCAAATGAAGTAATAGTAGTAATCATAGGTTCAATGTTTCTTCTTAGCCATTAATATTGTATAATGGAGGTAGTGGATTGCATGTTTGAGCAGTGTTTTGAGACTCACCAAAGATCACCAAAGATGGGAAAATAGTGAATAATAACTTGTGGACTGTGAAGTAGTGTCAATAAGGTTGAAGGATCTTAAGAACTACAATACTATGAAACAATGAGTCCCCTGTAGTAAGT
>VDFB02165320.1:52395-126493 GCA_007258455.2 Sequoia sempervirens | reverse complement strand
AATCCAGGCAAGGCCTTCACTTGATTCATTGCCAAAAATGGAGTCCAAACTGTTTGTGTAATTAATTATTTAATTACACTTACATAAGTTTACTTAGGCATTTAATTAAATATTCCTAGGTATTATTTACTAGGTGATAGGTTCACATGTGTTCTTATGATATAAGATTCCTTCTAGGAGGATGAGTTATCTTTTCTATAAGTCATATCTTATCTAGCATCATTTCCTAGGTAGTTAGTTAGTTGTTACATGTCATAAGATTATGGAACATGTCAACATCATATTACATACTACATCTCAACCTTTCCTATATAAGCAAGGCTTCATATGTACTTTTCCATATTCAATTTGGCATTCTTGCATCTTAATGATAGCATGATATTTCTACCATTTCTCTCTTGTGGAAGTCATTTTATCTTGCAGGTGATCTTGGTGTGTTTGAGGAGTTCACCATAAACTCCTACACAAAAGAACGATATTGGCATATATATGTTTACTAACTTGATAGCCACACCCACAATTTAGTGATTCTAATCTTTGGGTGAGCAAGCTTTTGTTGTGCTTACAACTCCCATAGCATGTGGAAGAATGTGTATTGTTAATTGAATTGTAGCATTTCTATGCAAAATAACCATATCTGAGTATCTTTTCTTTGAGAAGTGGGTTAATGGGATTGAGCATGTCATTCTAATGGTTGGAACCCTAGATATCTCTCCATATATCACCAACTTTCAATTGGCTTGTGTCTTCTCCATCTTCAATTGATTTTTCATTTGGAGAAATGGTATTCCATGCCTTTAAATAATTATTTTTTTTGTTTTGGTGTTGTCTTCTTTGTGCACCACAATATTTGGAAAAGTTGTAAGTAAAAATTGTTTGTCGATTTGTCGACACAACCCTAACTCAGTCAATATGCATGCAATTCCCTGTAGAACTAAAAAATATGAAGACTGCCAAAAATTGGTGACACTTCACAATTAATAGTACTTATTAAAATTTTTGAAACAACTCAGCCATGTTTGTACTATCTTTCCACATATGAGAATACATCTTTGACCCTGTCAAATATGTATTTAAGTTTAGGTAGACATCAAGGAAAATGTGTTTTTATATTTAATAAATTAATAAATATGGTCAAATATGCATGGAATTCTAGGTAGACATTGTCAATAATGTTATAATGAATTTATTGTATTATCAAATTTTAAGTTTTGTATGTTAAACTTTAATTGAATTAATTATGATTGTCTCATTGAAATGAAAATATTGTAGTGAAGTATAATCATTCATCAAACTAGTAAGACAAAGATTTATTATAAGATGATCTTGTTGTTGTTAAACGAAAAATATTGTATTTGAATCTTTGTATTTCACAAATTTTTATCATCGCCAAATTTTACCAAAGTTGAAATTTAAAATTACACATTTATGAAACTTTTACATAATGAAAAATTCACTTATATTATTGAATTTTAAATGTGATTTTTACTTGTGGGTGTCTATGATATGTATATCTTGTGACTCTACTACAATTCTCTCAACTCCTTCTTTTTCTCTTGGTTGGTAATATTGGGAAATAATTTTTTTAATACAATTGCAACTCCCTCTTTGCTCAAATAGATTTGATAATATTTATTATTTTTTCACTTCCTATTTGTTGAAATATGCATACTATGGTGTATTTTCCTCAATATACCAAGAATTTTATTCTTATAGATTTTATTTTATTACCCTATTCTTAGTCCTAGGCACATATATGATAAGCATGCAAACTGTATTTTTCTATTTTGTTTCTTTAACCCTTCAACTACTTTTATAACATATTTTGTAAAGATCACATTGACATGCTATATTAGGTATTAGATTAATTAATCCATGTCCCTTCACATTCTTCACCTAGTAAACCAAATTCTTCAATTTCTACATCATTAAATCCTACATCTTCGAAATGTGATTAAAACTATGTTCATTTGGAGCTCTAAAAGGGAGTTCCAAAAACAACCACATATTTTCTTAGAATCAGGGAGAAATTCAATTCACTCCTTAAAAAAAAACACATATTTTCTTAGAAAGTGAAATGTGCATGAAAAAATTTATGATGGTTTGGAGGACACATGTCACATGATTACAAGTTTGGTTATTTGATGAATTTAAATTAAAAAGAAATATTAGTGAGAGATTAAGATTGGTTTTAGTAATTAGTTAATTGAGTATTAATTATTTAATTAGGTTTAGAAGATTTTATAAATAAGGGCTAAGGTTGCATTATATAAATTAATTTAACCTTTACAATAAGGGTATGCAATAGTTTAAATAAAAATTAATTAATTATAGGGATGGAAAATAATTAATCAAATTATAAATTATTTAATTAATTATGAGGGTTTATAATATGGCTAAGTGGTGATAATTAATTGAATATTTAACTTAATTAATTAAAAATTAAAGAATTTAGGGTATCTGTAGACATATATATTGAAGGGGTCATGTCAGGTCCAAGTCCAAGTAACAATCCAAAGATGAAGGGATAATAGCTACTATAGACGTATCACCAAACAATATATTTGGATTAGTCTAGATTTTTAAGAGTATTTCACTTTTGGATTATACTACAATCATAGTTTTGTCACCTAAAAAATTCCACATGCAAATTCTCATCCAACTTTACCTTCTCCTCATGCCCTGCCTTCTTTTAGTTTTCTACTTGTAGAACAATGCATAATATGTAGATTTCTGAAGGGTTGTGGGTCCTCTTTCTTGCCCTCTACATAACATGTGGCCCTCGCATATACAATTTTGGATGATCAAGAAGTGAAACCCCAAGCTCTTTGAATGCTCTAACAATTCCATAGCATTCCCATGGCATTCTCTGCATTCATTTCCTTCCAACTAGATTTTTTCTATATGCCAACAAAAGGGATCATGAGGGTTTAAAAATATGCTCTATCCTTCTTTTTCAAATGACCTGCTATTTTCATGTCAATTCAAGGGTCGCCATACCATATTAATGGCACGGATGCCTCCTCGCTCACCTGTGGCCATTCCTTCTTAATGACATTTAATAATCGCCCATACTTTCATTGTATTCTTGTCTCCCTCCTTTGAGTCCTTTCCTACATTATTCCTATTGAGTTGTCAATAAATGCCATGACTTTGGCTATGTTTCTATTTTTTTATTTCCATTTGTATCATATCATTGACCAACAAATTCCATGTGATAGTCTTTTACGAGGAGGTGGCATATAATTGTAAAATAACTCAAAAGTAAAGTGAAATAAAATTAGTAATTATATTTATAGGTGCAATTTCATCCATATGATACAATATTGTGCTTCGGCTAGAATGGAGTCATATATAATTTCACGTTTATAATTTGCATCTTTACAATTTTATTTACTTATAATAAAATTTGGTATCTTATCATATGGAGGCTAAATAATAGAACTTTTTAATGATAATCAAGTCTCACCAATAGATTTGATAGGTTATAATTGATCGTTACAAATATATAATTGAGGAACGCTACTCTGAGTCATCACATCAAGTATGCTCGACCACTCCTTGTTCATGATGCAATCAAAGGAACCATCACTACATCATCATCAGAGTCATCATATGCACTAGAGAGAGAAGGTAATGGCCATATCCCAAGTCAGTGTCACCTCCACCATCCGAAGGGGTATAGAGAGTACAATGGGAGAATTATTTTTCCTAGGCAAGCCCTATGACCCTTGTTCCTTTTCTTGGCCTTCTTCATAGGCTCAGCCTACTCCTTGCCCTTAAACTTGACCAATTCTTTAAATGGTCCTTTTCTTAAGTTGTAGGTACTCTAGACAATGGTTTCTTCTTTTTACCATGGGCCTTCCTTTTACCCTTTGGAACCAAGAAGTTCATAGGGACTTCTTGCTTAGCCACAAACATATCCTCATGACACTCAAACAACTAAGTTGGCTAGACTTCCTAGTTGGTTGAATTGACACACTAGACTTTCCCATTTTGCAAAACACAAGGTGAAAGCTAGAAAATCAAAATTTAGCAAAACATGACCAACCTAAAAGCTTCCTAAATCAAATTTTCAAGAAAGCACACCCACAAGCCCTGACAACTACAACCAGCCCTAGAAATATGAAACTGCTAGGGAAACTAGAGCATGAATTACAGAGAGATCATATGAAGATTAACTTACCTGCGATGAAAACATCAATTTCCCAACTTATGAAAGCTTATCATTCACACACTTCTTCAATAACTCACATCTCACATTATTTGAAGACTAAAAATTGGTGAGATCAAATGGTAGGCAATATGCAGTAAATAGACAATTTGGAGCATGCAACAATTAATGATTGAAGAACTCCTCACGTGAGCAAGTCGATAGCTTAGTAGCTCAGCTTTGAATCTGGGTCGTCGATCTTTGAGGTTTTAAAACTTCATCAATGGAGAACTTAAGCCTCATTTTTTGGCTTTTGCAACTTGTTCCTAGAAAATGGTGATGCAACCTTAAATGCTACCACATCCTCCCTTAATCCTCATTAGTCACCTATGATCTGACGATTAACATGCATCACCAGCTTGGTCCATGCCTTTTCATTTATATCAGCAAAGTACATAGAGCCAGTACTTTGAAAAGAATATTCCCAAAATGTCCCATCGCGCATCACAGATTTTCCCCATCCATCTAGGGTTCAATCAATGATGCGGGAATTGGTGCGATGAAATTCTAGCCATTAGATCATTGCTCACATTGGAAATCTACAACGTATTTCATGTCTTTGATGCAAATTTGAAAATCTAGATCCCATCAAAAACACTATGAAAAAAATGATGAAACCATATTATGCCACGTGCACCTATATGAAAATCCAAGGCACTAGAGATATTGCTCATGGGAACATCTTAGATTAGTGAAAGAAAACCTTGACCAAAGCACTTCATCACTCATCACCCATTTGGGTAAAAAAATCACACTACAATCTACGATGAGCGTTGGGATAAAAAAATAGGGAGCCCCAAGCTCATCACACATCGCCAATTTGAAACTCAAAACTTGGAGAAGATTCACAATGAGTGATAATAACAAGCTCTAGGGTCCATCACGCATCGCTAATTCTCTTCATGAAATCAATGAGCAAATAGCATTGCGAGAGAAGCTAGTGATAACAACAACAACCCCCATATCATGCATCACTAATCTGAAACATAAAACCCACCACCTATCTGCGAAGCGCGAAAGAGGAGAAATGCTACTTATCTCCAATCGCTGATGCAAGTTTTCTTCCTGGGATCCATTCGCAATGAGAAAAATCAAAGAGAAACTGCTTGTTGCTCATCACACATTTGAATTCAAGATTTAAAACCTATCTGTAATGAGCCATAAAAGGAAGCGGTGGACAAGACTTAAGTGAAAACAATTGAGCATATGCCCACAAGTTGTTTAAGATGGGGACCATCTAGGATGATGAATAAAAGGCCTCAAGGACTTAGAACATAATACTTCCAAAAGATGTAAAGGCCAAATAAGGTTAATCAATCAATCCTTATAAAATATAAGGACAACGAACCTAGGCAATGAGGGGCTGGTTACTCCATGAGTTCAAATGACATAAGATGTTTTAAGGCGACTAGAAATGGGCAATAGAAGGTCAACATCGAATTAGGGATTTGAAAAGGGAATAATAAGGGTTTACTGAATGATTTTTGACGTAAAATCCCCAAGCAATATTGATAAACAAAACCCTAAGCCTAGACATGGCAAAGTTAGGGAGAGGATAGATGAAATTTCCATGGGTTCCATCAAGTTTGTCATTTGAAATTTTGTAATTTTATTCAACTATAATGAAAGATTAGAAACTTATCTTGTGGAGGTTGAATAAATAAAACTTTCTCAATGATAATCAAGTCTTACTAATATCGCAATATGCATGAATGTAGATAAATACATTAAGAAAGTTATAAATATTTCTCAAATGTATAAAATCAACTATATTCTTGATTGTCTGTGGTTGTCTAAATCTCACTTTTGTTAACTATCATGAATGTACCTGAATTATAACGAAAATTAGATTTATGAACAATCATAGTTGTTATGGAATGCAAAGGGAATGATCAAGATTTTTGGCAATATAGGATGAGTCAACTTAAGTATTGTGTATATGAGAGATAGATTTAATCAAGACAACAAAGAATCATTTGTTTTGTAGTGGGATACAAATTTAAAGAAATGGTTTTAAAAGCTTTTAAAACTATGTTTTAAACTCAAAAAAATATTAAAAAAAAGCCTTATTAAAAAATCAGTGGTCAGTCAAGAAATCTGCACTTAATTTTTTTTTTACATAATTTATATATTAAAAATTATTTAAATTAAAAATATGAAAATTTCAAAGTTTATAATATTATTTTTACAAGAATTTGATTATGTAAAATTTTTATATCAATACTTTGGATGATTCTTCCTTAGGATGAAATATTCAAAGAACAAAGAAACCATAGAGTATGATCGTAGACATTGTTGATAATTTTTATATATAATCAAATCTAAAAATCTAACATAAAGATAATTGTAAAGATCTCTAACATAAAGATCCCTGTTTATAAATATAATTGTAAAAGAACTCAATAATAAAGTGAAATAAAATCAGTAATTATATTTATAGGTGTAGCTGCATCCATATGATACAATATTGCGCTTCCATTGGGGTGGAGTCATATATAATTTTACATTTATCATTTGCATTTTACAATTTTATTTACTTATAATAAATCTTGGGATCTTATCTTGTGGAGGTTAAATAGTAGGACTTTCTAATGATAATCAAGTCCCGCCAATAGATTTGATAGATTACAATTGATCCCTACAAATATATAAAAATATATAAATTGACTCAATACATTAATAAAATTATGAACATTTCTCATCCTATATTATTGATTGTGTTATTGACTGAATTTTTTTTTATTAACTATCATTTATTTACTTGTCCTGTAATGAATAATTATATTTTTGAACATTTTGATCCAAAAATAGGACAAGTTCAAAAATGAAAAATATAGACTTTTAAAATATCGTATAGACTAGACATAGATTTATTTATTTATTTTATTGAAAAAATTAATATAAAAAGATTAAAATGCAGTCTATGACTGGAAGAGAATATTGAGGCATAGATTTATTACAGACGGCGAAAAAATCGTTTGTTGTATAGAGGATAGAACCTTAAAGAAATCCTTAAAAAAAAAAATTCAACTGAAGTTTAAATCTGCTTTTCAAACTCTTTTAACAAAAGAGAATCCTGACTTCTCCTGGATAATTTATAAATGATAAAAACTATCTAAAATGAACTTCGACAGTGCGGAAAAAAATGCATGCAGCATCATTTGTCCAACATTAACCTCATAAAACCATGAGTTGTTAACAAGGAGTGGAAAAGATTGGAGGGCGAGCTGCGATTTAAATGTTCTAGCGAGCCGGAATACGGGCTTTCAAGTCACAGCCACAGAGTTATAATTCTAGCTCGCCCCTCATGCGGAGTGTACAAGAAAAAAAACAATGAAGTGGAATAGATCAGAGGGGGATTTGCGGAAGAGGAACGGGAGTTGGAGTTGTAGGAGAGTACACCAACACGCCATCTATGCGTTTCACCACTTCTTTATTTCTCTTTGCCCACCAGTTAGAAGGGATTTGAAGCCTTTCAATGAATAAGTCTGAGTATTTGTTTACTAGTTTTGGTTCTCTTCCCGAGGACTTAAAGGGTAGCTTGTTTCCTTGAAAGCCATCAAGAGTGTGCAAATAAACCTCCAAGTTGTGGAAGTCTGCAGGATTATACAAGAACGTATGCTTCAGCCAAGGCGAGGTGCTGCTGTCTAAAGAAATCTCTACTCCCACATGAACATATGCCCAGGGAAGCCAGTGTAGAAACCTTGTCAGCCATCCCAGATTTTCATTAAAAAAAATCCCAGGAATTTTTGGAACCAAGTCCTTTTTGTTTACCATACGCAACACTTTGACGCCAATCTCTTCCATATGTTGGGCAAATGACAGATTCCCTACGCGCGGAGACGCGAAGGAAAACACTGTGACGGGAATTGAGTTAATACCATATTCGTTCACCATGATTTGTTTGATATCGTATGCGCTGAGGGTTGCCAGTGCAGCTCCCAAGCTATGTCCAGTAAATGTTATGCTCAAATCTTCTTCTTGGTGTATGTATTCCTTCACTAATCTAGTTATCTCACCCACTACAGTATCCCTTGCACTGAGCTTGCATCTCACAGAGTCCTCGTCGGTGGAAGTATAACAACTGAGAAAGCCCTTCTCTATCCTGGCATCTGGATTTGAAAGGGTTTGGATGTTAGAGCATGTTGTGGCCTTTGATGTCATAACAGGAACCAATATGTCTCTGAGATTTTGCATCCATTCATACGGAGTTTGCGTGCCTCTCCATGAAACAACTATGTCACGCCTTCCCAATCTCTTTATCTCATCTGGGTCAGTGCAAACCGCAATATAACCTATCCAGGTAACGCCTTCGCTGGATTCCTCGCCAAAAATGGAGTCCAAAAGGCTGGTATTGGCGTATATATATTTGGTAACTTGATAGCCACGCCCACAATTTAACAAATCCAGTCTCTGGGCGAGCGAGCTTTTGCTGCGCTTACAATTCCCATAGTATGTGGAAGAGCGCGTATTGTCAAAACAATCGTAGCATTGCTGTGCAAAATCACCATATCTGAGTATCTCTGCTTTGAGAAGTGGGTTAATGGGATCGAGCATGCCATTCCAATGGTTGGCACCCTGGATATCTCGCCATATATCACCAACCTTCGATTGGCTTTTGTCTTCTCCATCTGCATTAGTTTTTTCGTGTGGAGAAATGGTATTAAATGCCGGTAAATACTGTTCAACCTCCTTCCAATGGCCCAAAACTAATCGAGATACTGCCATAATCTCAATCAATGCTTACACTAGTTAAAAACACTCACAGCTCTGGAAAAAAATCTTTTATTCTGTTTGATACTTAATTCTCAGTACGATGCCTGATTCGCAAACTTCCTTCATTTTAAAAGTTTCAGCGCAGTGGATATAAATAGACAATTGGATCATACAAGAGTTTGATGGCATTTGTGAAACTACGTTACTTGACTTGGCCTCGTTTACTGTGTCCACCACAATACTTGGAAAAGTAAAACTAAATAACTATTCAATACTTCGAACTTGTCTTATATTTGTTCAGTGTTAATACTTGACTTGTCTTCTTTGTGCACCGCAATATTTGGAGGTGGTGTAAGTAAAAATTGCCCGCAGATTCCCTGTATAACCGGAAAAGACAACGACCACCAACTTCATAATCAATGGTACTTATTATTAAATAACCCATAGCCACGTCCGTACTGTCTATCCACAAATGAGAATGCATCTTTGACCTTGTAAAATATGCATTGAAGTTTAGATAGACATGAAGGAAAATGTATTTTTATATTTTTGATCAATTAATAAATATGGTCAAATATTCATCTGAAGTCTACATAGACATTGCTAATAATGTTATAACAAATTTCTTGTATTATTAACATGTGTGTACTGTCCACAAATGAGAATACATCTTTGACCTTGTCAAATATGCATTGAAGTTTAGATAGACATCAAGGAAAATGTGTTTTTATATTTTTAATCAATTAATAAATATGTTCAAATATTCATCTGAAGTCTATGTAGACATTGCTAATAATGCTACAACAAATTTCTTGTATTATTAACATGTGTGTACTATCCACAAATGAGAATACATCTTTGACCCTGTCAAATATGTATTGAAGTTTAGATAGACATCAAGGAAAATGTGTTTTTATATTTTTAATCAATTAATAAATATGGTCAAATATTCATATGAAGTCTATGTAGACATTGCTAATAATGATATAACATTTTTTTTGTATTATTAATGTGTGCATATTGTATGTCCACAAATGAGAATACATCTTTGACCTTGTTAAATATGCATTGAAGTTTAGATAGACATCAAAGAAAATGTGTTTTTAAATATTTTTAATCAATTAATAAATATGGTCAAATATTCATTTGAAGTCTACATAGACATTGCTAATAATGTTATAACAAATTTCTTGTATTATTAACTTTTAAATTTTGAAATAAAAATTACTGTGGTGAGGTGTAAGCATTCACCAAACTAGTAAGATGTAGATTTATTGGAAGATGGTCTTGTTGTTATCAAATGGAAACATTGTAATTAATTCTTTCTTTTTCAAAAAAAAAAAAAAATCATCATTAAATTTTCCAATGTCTAAAGTTAAACTTACATATTTTGGAAACTTTCACATAATGAAAACTTCACTTATATTATTGAATTTTCAATATGATTTTGACTTGTGGGTGTTTGTGATTTGTACATTTTGTGACTCTACTATGATGCTCTCAAATCCCTCTTCTTCTCTTGGTTGGTAATATTGTGAAACAATTTTTTAAAATACAATTGTAGCTCCCTATTTGCTTCATTAGATTTGATAATATTTATTAGTGTTTCATTTCATATTTGTTGAAATATGCACACTAGCATGTAGCTTCCTTGATAGGCCAAGAAGTTTATGCTTATAGATTTTATTTTATTGCCTTATTCTTAGTTCTAGAAACATATAGGATAAGTGCACACACAATATTTTCTTGTTTTCTTTCTTTAAACATTCACCTTCTTTGATAAAATATTTTCCACATTCTTCACCTAGTAAACCAAATTCTTCTATTTCTACATCATTAAATCCTACATCTCCAAATGTAACTAGAGCTATATTCATTTGGAGCTCTAAAAGTAAGATCCAAAAATAACCACACATTTTCTTAGAACAAGTGAGAAATCCAATTCACTCCTTAAAAACTCTATGGATCATAATCTCTATTTTGACTCAAGCTCATATAGATTGAAGGAACCACAATAGTTCCAAGTTCTTAACAACCTTATATAACATGAGAAATTTCCCCCTTTTTAGCATTAAATATTGTTTCAAAAGTGTAAAGAGTTAAATGGATGAAACTGTCATTCTACACTCCTATTATTCACTTATAACAAATATGACAATGTCAGATTTCTTCCTTTAAACGTTTAATTCCTTTGATAAAATATTTTATAAAGATTACATTGAAACAACATATTAGGTATTAGATGACTTCATCCATACTCCTTCACATTCTTCACGTAGTAAACCAAACTCTTCTATTTCTACATCATTAACTCATACACCTCCAAATGTCGTTAATACTATATTCATTTGGAGCTCTATAAGAGGGTTCCAAAAACAACCACATATTTTCTTAGATTGAGGGAGAAATTCAAGTAACTCCTTCAAATTCTTATGCATCATAATCTCTTTTGGCTCATGCTCATATACATTGAAGGGATCAAAATAGTTCCAAATCCTTAATAACCCTATACAACATGACACCTTTTCCAATTTTTTAGCATTAAACATTGTTTGAAAAGTGTAAAGAGTTAACTAGGTGAACCTAACATTCTACATTCCTATTCTTTTTTATCACTATAGTGTCAAAAAATATCATCGGTGACATTTTCACACTTTTTGGGTCCTCCTTGTAAAATTGAGCTTAATGGTGCCTTGACTTAGTGTTGTAATGTGTTTAACAAACTCACATTAGCTCTTGGGCCCTTGTGAATTAAATAAACTTAATCATACCTTATTTAAAGTGTTGTAAAGTGTTGTAACACACCTTCACACTTTTCTATGGTTTTCATAAATAATTTGGCTTCTCTATGCTTTAATTGGCCTTATTTTACATCCACAAGCCTCATTTAATGCTTCTTTTTAAGGATGATCCTGACACAAATCAATATCCAATCATAATTCAGGTGTTTTTAGGTTGTGTGGCCCAGATTTAGTGATCTAGGACTCATACGCCACCTTGGGCGTATGAATCCCACCTAGGGTTTTGGGTCTCGATCCTAATTTTATACCTTCCTAGGCATTTTTGAATTTGGTCCCATAAATTATGCCTAATGGGACTCATACACTACCTTGGGTGTATGAGTCCTGTGTGGCCCAAAATTAAAATTAATTCAAATTCTTGGTGGGATTTTATCCTTCTAGATCTGATGTCAGCTTGTAATGTTGTAATTTCAGGAATTTTTGCACAATTAAGTATAAATACAAGTTTCTTTCACTCATTTTCACCCCAAGCATTCAAGTATTCATGCATATAGCAAGTTTGATTTCACAAGAGCATTCAAGTGTTTACAAAAGCATTAAAAAGCATTCAAGGGCAGATTATCAAGCATTTTAGAGCACTATTCAAGCATCAAGCATCAAGCATCATGTCAAAGTATTCGTGCATCATGCTTTTTTTTTAGCTAACAATTATGATGTAGGGTTGCATGATTCAAGCTAGTATCTCATTCAAGATCCTTTCTATTCAAGCAAGAGTCAAGATCTACATCCATTGGAGCCACTTCATACATTTTCGCAACTTCTCATTGTTAGGGTTTGGTGAGTTGTAGCATCTTATTTTGTTCATTCATCATTCTCCATTCCTATTTCATTTCATTTCAAGGTTTGAATACCAAAACAGGGTTTGACTAAGGCAAACCCCTTTCTACTAACAAAATGTAACATTTTTTCCTCTCTCTAGAGTGTGTGATTTGTAGGTTTAGGTTGAAGACACATTGAAAAGCAAGTTTGGAGAAATTTTTCAAAGTGCTCAAAGTTGCCACATTGCATTGGAGATACTTGGAAGACTTTTATAGGTTGCAAATCAGGGTTTCGGATCCGGAAATCAATTGGGAAGCACAGAGCAGACCTTGAAGACCAAATTCAAACTTTGAAGCTTCAAAAAACCCTAACTAGAATGATACAGTAGTTCTATCATATGAGTCCCAAATTAGGTCAATTTTCAAGTTTTTACAGTTTAGATGCACATTTGCTAAATTCTTGTTTCTGTACAGAAACCCAGATTTGGGACTGATTCGCCCAACCTAGTGTATGAGTCCCAGTCAGCATTAAAGTCACTATTTTTAGCATTTCAAAGCTCCATCATGTCATCTTTAGATTTTTAGGTGCATACTTCTGAGATCTCACTTCTTTGTTCTGATTTCTATGCATTTCTAGGTCATTTGGTGAAATATTGCATCATATTAGGGTTAAGCATTACATCTTGCATTGCATTTGTCTTTCCAAGTCATAACTTGGTGATGAACCCCTCATTAGTTCATAATTAGCCCCTAGGACAACCCTATTGCAAGATCTCTTTCCCCTTCCTCATTGGATTGAGATCTCTAGGGTCATCCTTGAATGAGAGTGTTGAGTTTTGTTATTCTAGGTCCCAAACCTTAGGATCCCCAAACAAAATTCTTCCCTTCAATCACAAATGTAACAATGTCAAATTTATTTATTTAAACATTTAATTCTTTTTATTAAGTATTTTCTAAATATGACATTGGAATGCTAGATTAGGTATTAGATGAATTCATCCATGACCCTCCACATTCTTCACCTAGTAATCCAAAATCTTCTATTTCTACATCATTAAATCCTAAATCTCCAAATGTGATGTAGTATATTCATGTGTGGAGCTCTATAAGGGATTCTTAGAAACAACCACACATTTTCTTAGATTAAGGGATAAATACAATTAACTCCTTAAAAACCCTATGCATCATAATATCAAATTCAATTCAAGCTCATATAATGAAGAGATAGGAAAATGTAAAAGGAATAAAACACAAAATAAAGATAATTCTAAAAAAAAAATTATACTTTTTCTCTCTTCTTGGATTGAGATAATGTGATGCACCTATGTCACTTTATTTTCTCTTTGATGTATGGATGACTCTCCAAAACAACATAACCTTGACAATGTAAAGATTAGAATGATGAAATTAGTAGCATATGTTTAAGGTGTATGAAGTGATGATAATTGCGGATAGAGGCTCTAATTTATATAATTTTGGATGGTGGAATGGAGGGTAAAGATATTACTACAAGATGGATGGTTGAGATTGAAGTAGAATGATAAGCCTTATCCTTGTGACAAGTGCTACAAGGTGGAAGCATGCAAAAATAATGCTTGGAATGAGGAAGAGAAAAAGGTGTTCTCACAGATGTCTGAGCACACATTGGGAAGACCATGGAGATGACAAGTAGACACGTAAGTGGAAAAATACAAATGGAGAAAAGAAAAAAGTGTAGGGAAGATTTATGGGGAAGAGGATCTCACACATGTATCAGCATCCAATAGGAAGATTGGTCAAAGAGTGAGGTGGAAGGGTGAAAGTGAAATGTGCATGCAAGCATCTATAAAGGCTTGGAGGAAACATGTCATGTGTGTGGGAGTAAATGGTGACTCTCCAACACCCCTAGGAAGAGTTGCTAGACCAAAACAACTTCCACAAGAGAGAGAATGGAAAGAAAGTTTGCTTCAACAATGCAAGATTGAATAATGGTTGAATATGCTTGAATTATTCTTGAATACAAATGTACATGAGATTCCTTGCTTAAAAAGTCAAGGTAGAGATGTAGGATTAGACAAGATCATGACAAGTATCTTAATCCTATGACATGAGACAACTAACAAACTAACTACCTAGGAATCAAGCAATAATAGCTAGATAAGATAAGTTCTAGAAAAGCCAACCAAGAATTCTAGAAAGAATCTTTTATCCTAACTTAACATGTGAATATGTCCCCTAATTACCTAGTGAGTGAATTAGCTAGGTACAAGAGATTTATTCACACCAACACCCCCCTTAAGTGCAACTTACGGAGAATATTATTATGCAAACTATGCAACTTAGATGAAGATGACTATGGGTCCCAACTACTAGGCCATGTTAGGTACCCATTTACAATGCAATGGAAACAATCTCTCACAAGCGAAGAAAGGGAGAAAACCCAATGGGACAAAACTCCTCTCCAAAAGAGAGAAAAGAAAACAAAGAAAACAAACATGATGTATGGAGGACTCAATGATAGCCCCCAAGGACTACATCCATCATGTATATACAAGAAATGACCCCCCATAAGAGGGAAATAGAGAGATAAGATATCCCCCCCACAATGAAGAAGCTCCAATGTTGATGAAGAATGTCTGAAAACAAAAGATGATACAATGTCTGCAAGCAACACATCTTCCCTTAGGAAGAAAAAATCCATAAGTTGATGAAGAAGCCACTCCATGTCCAACTAAAAGGAGGAAGAATGAAGGTACAACATAAATGCCTCTGAAAATTAATTAGGAATCTCCAAGCCTGAATGGGCCACAACATAATTGCGGTCAAACTCAACCAAGAAACATGACAAATCAAGTGAAGGAGGAAACTCATGAATATCAATCTCCAAATACAAAGTATATGGTAGAACAATTGCATTGAAATTGTCATCAAAGAGGAGATAAATCCCCTCAAGTGTGTCCTCCAAATCTGTAGTATGAGACTTCACAAACAAGTTAGAGATACCTATCAAATACTCATCCCACAAAGCAAGATCTAAAAAACTATGATCATCCTACTGAATAGAAGCACTAATGGCTAAAGAAACAGGAGGTGGAGGAGAAGGAAGTTCATCATTGGTATCTAGAATACCAAGGTGTAGATGACCATACTTCTCCGAGCACTAACATGGTTCACACTCAATGGAGTGTGTGATGCATTTAAAGGAACATTATCATCTTCTCAAGAAAAATGTGAAAAGGAATACAAACAAGATGAATGATCAACCATCTCGATAGCAACAATATCCCTAGTCTCCAAGTCCCTTATGTACACCCTATTAGGAGTAAACTCAACTGTTTTACCTTGACCCCCATGAGTAATTTGTTAAATAGAAAGGAGATTAGTGAAAAAATAAGGAACACGAAGCACATCATTAAAATTCCCTTCCCCCATGTCAATAGAACCCTTCCCACTTACCTTTGTATATGTATTGTTACCCATCAATATATGAGGTGAATTACAAGGCTCAAAAGAAGAGAACATATCCATAGAAGATTCCATATGATGAGATTCTCCTAAATCAAGAAGTCATCTATTTGATTTAGGACTTTTAGAGGCTAAGAGTGATTTTCCTTTCATTTTATTCAAACCTATCGTATAGCATGTGTTGTTTGACTAAGATGATGATGAGGGTGCTGCTAATTGTGATGCTGAAGAAGAAGAAGAAGAAGAAGACACTAATGAGGGTATCTAAATGTTATTCTTTTGAAGAAAGTGTGTGAGTTCATCAATCTTCTTATTATAACATCTATGCTCATCATTTCCTAGCCTTTTACAATATGCACATTTGAACTTCTTTTTAGATGATTCCTCTTTAGAAGAGGGTGTGGACTCGAGAGTTCTTTGTGAAGGAGAATCTTTACTTTGCTCATTAGACTTGCGAGCCTTATTCTGCTTCTTACCTTTTCCCTTTGAAGCCTTTGTATCCTTTACAAAATGAGCATGAGATGTAGAAGACTTCAATGTGCCCATGTGTACCAACTTTGCTTGTTCCCTTGTGAGCTAAGTTGTAAATTCATCAAGAGAAGGCATTTTGTGTGCATTGCCAAGGGCATCCATTGTAGCATACAATGTAGAAACAAACACTGAATAATCAGGACCAAGCTTAGCAAGTTAAATGGAGAAAATATGTGGTGGGGGATTTCTTTCACTTCTAGGGTTTTGGACCTAAAAGGAGAAAGACCAATTTTCAACCTTTCACTCAAGAACAAACCCTTGAGATTTCAATGCAAAGGAGATTGAAATCTAGAAAAGGGAAGGTTCTAGGGATTGAATGATGTCTAATGAAGCATTCACCACCAAGTGTAAACTTGAAAAACACAAAATGTTGGAAAACATAGTGTGATATGCAAAATAACCTAGAAAAGTAAGTAAAATGTAACAGAAAACTATGAAACTGGAAATGTGCACCTGGGAAACTGAAGAAGGCAGAATGGAGGTCTAGAATCTTAAAAAATCTATTGTTAATGCTAATTGGGACTCATACACCAAGCTGGGCGAATCAGTCCAGTTTCAGGTAAACTATGTCAGAACAAGTTTCAAACAAATGG
The DNA here is from genome assembly GCA_007258455.2 of Sequoia sempervirens. Lineage (NCBI taxonomy): Eukaryota > Viridiplantae > Streptophyta > Pinopsida > Cupressales > Cupressaceae > Sequoia > Sequoia sempervirens. Next base: position 109,437 of record VDFB02165320.1, on the reverse strand, counting down.
GTACTCAAATCTACAAAAATCCCTGACAAATAGGTATAGTGGGACTCATTCACCAATAGTGGCAAATCAGTCCACTTCTAGATTTTTGGAAATTCAAAACTAGATTTTGTAGCTCTCAGTATGCTTTTTTTTACCTGATTCAGATATGGGTCTGAAATTGCAAAATTCAGCCTATAGACCTTCTCTAAGCTTCTCCAAAGTTTGTTTACAACTTTGGCAACTTTGAATTGCTTTGACAACTTGATGACAACTTTTCCAATCTTGCTCCTTGATAAATCTACAACCTAAACCAAACCCTTGGAATAAGAGGCTACAAACATGTAAGTGATGGCTCTAATGGATGTGGACTTGGACTCTTGCTTGAATCACAAAACCCTACACCACAATTGGGTGATCCCACAATAGTGGTTTACAATTTTTGGCCAAACTGGGCACTAAAATTATTATTTTTAACTAAATCTTCACATTCAGGCACCTATAGCGGCTAAACCGTGAGGAATTTGAAGATGATGCAAACTAGAGTCTCATCACATTTTGTCTGTAGATTCTAAAAATATTTTTTTCAAAATTTTTGAAATCATATTGCACTTCTTTTTCCATCTCCCACGAAAACTAGTTTTTTTCAAAAAATAGCATTTTTAAAAAGTGACGCACACCATATAACGCATAAATTTTTTTCCATAAAGGATAAAATTCTAATTCTTTCAAATTTAGATGTGTAACTCCGATATCTAGTGCTTCCACTTGGTTAGATAGTTTTTTATTGAATATTTTTTCTTTAATCAAGTTTCAAAGTCAAAACCAATTACAATCGACATAATGCGACCGTATAATGCGAACTTTTTTGTATATATCAAAATTCAATTTATTTTTTTTGTTGGATCAAGGACTTCAATATCTAGTGCACTCATATTTTTCAAAAAAAATTAATAATCTACTATTTTTCCATGTGCAGAACAAAGACCTTCATTTTCGGTGAAGAACCTATGTTTAATAAAACTAAAAAAAAATACATAACAAAATCAAAACATATTAAAATTTATATTCATTGGATAGCTCGTTCTGAGGACTATCTAATTCCAAAAGGGTTCCTGATGACTTCTCCATTTTTCATCCTCAACCCGAGCTTCAAGCGAAAAATAGACTTTTTTTGTCTCTGAGGGATGAGGGCAAGGGGGTTCGAATGAACCCCTAGGGGTTCGAGCGAACCTCTCCGAACCTCTTCAAGGGAGTTCACTCGAACCCCCTTTGCTATGCATTTGTTTTTTTTTTTGGCGGCCAAAATTTAAAGTGGTTCACTTGAACACTGGTTCGAGTGAACCCCTAATGGGTTCGGTTGAACCAGTAGGTTTGTACGAACCCCCAAAATCACTTTTTTTGCTTTGGGGTCTTTTTTTGTGAGTTTTCCTTCCTCACTTGAATTGTAAACCACTATTGTGGCTTCACCCAATTGTTAGCTCTAAATCAACATGATGCAAACAACCTTTGACATGATGAATGACACTTGAAGAATGTTCTAGAATGCTTGATAATATGCTCTTGAAATGCCTTGAATGCTCTTGTGAATTCTCAAATGCTCTTGTGAACCCTCTTGAATGCTATAAATACTTGAATACTTGGTCAGATGAAAATGAGAGAAAGAACCTTGTATTTATACTTAATTATGCAAGAATTCCTGAAATTACAACACTACAAGCCCACATCAAATCTAGGAGAATAAAATACTACCGGAAATTTGATTTAAATTTGAATTTTGGTCACACGAGACTCATTCGTCCAAGGTGGAGAATGAGTCCCATCACACATAATGTATGGGACCAAAAATCAAAAGTGTTTAGAAATGTGTGAAACCTGATCGGGGCCAAAAAGAGCTAGGTGGGACTCATTCACCCAAGGTGGAGAATGAGTCCTAGACACTAAATATAGGCCACACAAGCTAGGAACACTTGATTTATGATTGGTTACTAGTTGGTGTCGGGATTATTCTCGAAAAGATGCAATAAATGAGGCTTATGGATGCAAAATAGGGCCAATTAAAGCATAAGAAAGCCAAATTGTTAATGATAAGTCTAGAGGAATGTGAAAGTGTATTACAACACTTTACAATACTCCAAATGAGGCAACGTTAATGTTAATTATGATTAAAATTATGTTTAGGTTGATAAAACCCTAGAAAAGTGTGAAAGTGTGTTACAACACTTCACGGCACTTTTGCAAGGCACCATTAAATTCCATTAGTTCACAAGGGCCCAAGACCTAATGTGAATGTGTTATCCACATTAAAACACTAAATCAAGGCAACATTAAGCCAAAATCCACAAGGAGGACCCAAACGAGTGCAAAAAATGTCAAAGGATCCTTTTTTCGACACTACATTTAGCCCCCACTTTAGTGAGAGGATGACCCTATTTCAAACTCATACTAAAGTGGACAAACACACACCAAGTGGGGTTCCACAGAACCAATGCTAGCAAGATGAGACAACAACGATCAAGAGAGATGATCAAGATCCCATGGCAAACCAAACATAAGCACAAAGGAATGCACATGAAAATGATATAAAGAACAATGATAAGGCCAATCATACACTACCAAAGATGAAAAAGAGAAAAGAAAAGAAAGAATCAAATCAAGCTTTGACCATTTGTCCATCCTGATGTGGATCAGATCTAGGCTATTTTCCCAGAAAAATACATACTCACTCTAAGGCAACGGAACTCCTGGCTGTCCACTGAGTGAGAAGTCCTAAAAGGAGAGAAACATACACTCGTGGATGGTATACACTCACACACACACGCAAGTGGCTATGGGGAAAGTCATGCCTCAAATTGGGCTTCCCACTCAACCATACCAAAGTTATACCTCCTGATAACTTTAATAAGGCACCACACAAAATAGTTTTCAAGCTTCATGAGATCAGCAAAACTTTGTATGCTTGGAGCTCATGAACAAACACGATGGCTCCATAGGCATGCAAGTTGTATTATGCAAAGTGGTCATATAACAACAAATACAAAACACAAAAATAGGAAATGTTCAAAGGAGTCCTGCTTAGTTCATGTGAGGTCTTCGCTTAGGGAACATTGTGCCTAATGTCTTTAAGAGAGGACCAATCAAAGAATAGAAAATTTACAACTTAAAGGATGCAGTGCATCGCATCAAGCCACTAAGAGGAATGTAATATGCTAAGAGAGATCACGCTCATGAAGGACATCACACCCAATGTCATCCACAAAGCAACAAATGCATCGTATAAAGTAAAAAGGTTGCACTAAGAACCATGAAAAGAAAGAAAAAATGCAAAAGAATAATGCCAATGTATGCCCCCACTTTGTAGGGATTGTTGAACACCATACTGTGAGCAATTACTTTAAAGTAGCAAATGAAAAATACAATCAAGAAAGGTCACATGAGAGCCAACTTGGAAAGCCATATGCCAAGTCATATGTTTCCAAGTGAAGTTGCGTCATGCGAGAGAAAATAAAAGAGAGGGGTTGCCCCCAAAATGCAAACACCAAACACATAAGGGATCTATGGATTTGGGGTCAGTACTTTGCTACAATAATTTTTGGAGAGCTTGGAACTGTCGTCATCCCCCAAATACACATAGAACCGGAAGAATGACACAAAGAGAGTGAAAACAAAGAAAAACCTTTTGGGTCAACGTGGAAGAGACATAGGGTGTCTCAACGCCTTGTGTCATCCCCAAAAGGAAAACACAAGACAAATGAAAAAAAAGGTGAAAGAAAAAGGAAAAGCTTTTGGGTCAACATGAAGGAGACATGAATGTCTCAATGCCTTGCATCATCCCCAAAAGGAAAACACAAGAAAAAGATAAAGATGAAATGAAAAGGCAAAGAAAAAGAAAGCCTTTTGGGTCAACATGAAGGAGACATGAATGTCTCAATGCCTTGCGTCATTCCCAAAAGAAAAACATATGAAAAAGATAAAAATGAAAAGTGAAAGTGATGCACAACATAGAGAAGAATGAAGGTATAAATAGAGGAATGTCACAAAGAGAGAGAAAATCAAACAAAACATCACGGGGGATCACACCACACACATGTAATCAGACAAAAGAAAAAGAAAATGCAAAAGACTAGTAAGGAAAATGCAAGTCAACCTATGGACAAGTCATTTGCCTCCCAATCATGTGTTATGTGTATATCGAAGGTGGGAAACTAGCCAAAGGGACAAGAGCAAGTGTCGAACTAGGAGAAGCACCAAGTTCAACACTCTTTATAGGAGATTTGTCATTTAAGCTCATGGAAGAGGAAAACAATGTGTTCAATTCATTATGCACCTCGTCATCGATTTTACTAGTCTTGTCATCGTCATCCCTGAGATTAACCACAACAGAAGGATGAATGATAATGTCATCGAAGAGTTCAACTCTTGTTGTGATTATTGTATTGTGTCACTTTGTTTCGGTTGGGGAGGAGGCTCATCATGCATTGCTTTGGGGTGATCCCACAATACTAGTTTACAATTTTTGGCCAAACTAGACACTAAAATAATTTTCTCTAACTAAATCTTCACTTTCGGGAACCTATAGTGGCTAAACCATGAGGAATTTGAGGATGATGCAAACTAAAGATTTGTGACATTTTGTCTATAGATTCTAAAAAAATAATAATAATTTTTGGAATCAAATTGCACTTCTTTTTCCATCTCCTTTGAAAACTAGTTTTTTTCAGTAAACACCATTTTTCAAGAGTGACGCTCACCGTATACAACATAACTTATTTTCCATTAAGGATAAAATTCTTTTTTTTTTAATTTAGATTTTTAACTATGATATCTAGTGCTTCCAATTGGTTTCATAGTGTTTTATTGAATACTTTTTCCTTAATCAAGTTTCAAATTCAAACCAATTACAATTCAGACATAGGCAGACCATATACAACGTAACTTTTTTTGTATGTATCAAAATTCAAATTTTTTTTGTTGGATCAAGGACTTAAATATCTAGTGCATTCATATTTTTTAAAAAAAATGGAGTCCAACTTAGCATCCATTCTTGTTGAATTGCATTGATAGTTAATAGGGAGTCACCTTCTAAGTGAATTTTCTTTATTTCCTCCTTAACTATGTATTGCAAACCTATTAGTGTTGCTCTAAATTTTGCTTCATTATTGGTTCTTGAACCCAGATAAACTAACTTTTCCACCAGTATTGAGCCCTTGTGATCTTTGATCACACATCCTACTCCACTCCCCCAAATTATCTCTCACCACTCCATCAAAATTGATTTTCACCCATCCCTCCTCTAGAGGTTTCCATACCACACCCAATCTTGGATTGACAACATGATCATCCTGCTGAGCCCCATCAATAGGGGAATAGTTTATTAATTATTACCCTAATAATAATATATTAATACTATTTCCATGTGTCAATACTAATATAATACATGTAACTAAGGGTATTTTTCCTAGGGTTAGCAGATCTAATGCATAAACACAAAAATTGAAAGTAATAATGAAGTGCAAAGGAGAAATATGAAAACAAAATGAAAGATCTCACCAAATGTCTTCAATCTCCATGGCTGACCTCCATTACACCTTCTCAACTTGCTGCAAATATGATGTTGCCCTCACATTTATGATGAGCAAAATAATGACAATGACAAGCCCTAACCAAATGTTGAAGGATTTAAGATGACAATATGCAAATACTATGCCAATATGCAACTAGTAAGCATGAAAACTATGTCTAAATTATGCCAAATGAAATGATAGTATGTCTATGATAATAATGCAAGAGTATGAAAAGAGTGCAAGATGACAAAGACAAGATTTCATGAGATCTAGATAGCATGAGGTGATAAAATGAGACCAAAATTGACATTTTATAGAAAATGCAATTTTGAGTGAATGGCCAAGATAAAAAGTTGACAAATGCCCTAGAATCAATGGACAAGATTCAATTTGACAACCCTCAATTAGGGTTAGGGAAACATTAGGTCAAATTCAAAATGAATGGAAAAGATTGATTTTTAGAAAATCAAATCAAAGGCTGACAATGCATGTGACAAGAGATAAGGTTGGCACAGAAAAAGAGGTGGCTGGAAAATGAAATAAGGATAGAAATTAATTTGATTTTTGAGGAAAAATACTATTTTGAATTAAAAATTCAATTAATTCAAAAAGGTGGGAACCACATGACAGTAAATAATTAATTCAAATTATTTACTAAAAGGGGGAAATGTCAAATGAGACAATTAAATAATTAAAATAATTATTTAATTAGAGAAGATGACCAATAATTAAATAAATTAAAGAGTCTATTTAATTATGAGAAGATTTTCAAAATTAGTGACAAAATTTATTTTATTTAATAACCAGGAAGACATAAAGAACAAAGATAATTAAATACATTAAGAAATTTATTTAATTATAGGGAGACTTTAAGCAATTAGTGACATATTAAATAAAATTTATTTATTTAATAATCATGAAGAATAAAAAGACATGAATTAATTAAATAATTATGAATTATTTAATTAATAGACGAAGGTGGACTAAGGACATAATTAAAGTGTCTTAATTATACCAAGAAGAAGAAGGTGAAAAATAGAGCTTGCAAGCCTAGGTCATTTTTAAGTGTCTACGTTTTGCCCCTCTTTGTCATAATGCAACTTGTTGCATTGTGACAAAGAAAATAAGTCAAATTCGTGCCCCGGTGAAGGTACGGAGTATATATGCCCCCTCGAAAAAATTGTCAAATTTTGGCCTGGTGATAGAAAAATTGTCAAATTTTGGCCCGATGACAAAAAAATTTGGAAAGTGTCCCGACAAGTCAATTTAATGACCAGAAAGAGAATAGCGCAGACGATTTTAGATTTCAAAGAGTGTAAGATAGCCAAAAGGGTGGTCAAAGTCGGTCAAAAGAGCCTCCAATAGTAAAAGGTTTGACAAATGCCATTTTGACCCTATAAATAGGTTGACAATGGGGTAAAAGTCAATTTATTTTCACTTTTCACCTTAGTAATTTTGAGAGCTCAGAGCGAGGAGGACTTTAGCGACGATGGTGATTTCAGTGACTGAGCATCGCGGGGAGATTGTGCGGACTTACAAGTAGCCAAAGGGTTCAGAGCTAGCAATACATACCCCTATCTTGCTTTGTGATTTTATCATTTTTCGTGCAAATTTTAGGGTTTTAGGTCCAACAACGAATGCACTATGATGCAAGTGTGTGCGCGTAAGCCACATTCACATTTGCATTCAACGCATTTGATGCATCGCGACGCAAGTGTAAAGGGCCATTAGGTTAGGACATGGATGTGTGATGCATTTGTAATAGAGTGCAAACAAGAGCTATAATGTCGCATATGTCATGTTGTGATGCATTCGCTAGTTCAAGCAACGCATTTGAATGAAGTGATGCATATGTAAGAAATCGTGAGGCAAGTGTGACGCTAACACAAGCCAAAATGACACAATCGATAGATCGAGACACAATTGAAGTACGGAGTGACGCAAACGCATTTTCATGACGCAAATGAAGTCAATGCGACACATTTGACTTTGACTTTGACCAAGGCTAACTTTGTTTGACTTCAAATTTTAAATGCTTTTAAGTTAGGCAAATTGTTAGAATTGGCTATGGCAGCCACCCAAGATCTATGGACCAAATAGAAAGCACAAGAAAGAGAGAAAGATTATGACAAGAATAAACTGTATTCAATGTCATTAATATGATAATGATTATGATTGATTACAAATGAGAGAGACCTTGGTTATATAGCCAAGGTGAGAACATAGAAGGGCATAAGATTATGACAAGTGTCAGAATCTTATGACATGAGACAACTATGAAGACTTATCACTCCACCAAAGATGGAGAGATAATCGCATGATATGTCCACAAAAGGTGGAAATGATGAGGTGATGAGATGTCAAGTCCACCAAAAGTGGAGATTCTCCAACAACCTCCTATGTAGTCCCTAAGTAAACTTAACTAAGGTGTAATTATGACCTAGGACAAGGTACAAGATATTTAATTACACCAACACCCCCCCTTAAGTGCAACTTAGGGAGTAGTGCACAAATGCAAACAATGCAAGATGGGTCCCGGCTACTAGGCCATGTTAGGTACCCATGTACAAACAATGCAATCAATGCAATCTCTCACAAACGAGGAAAGGGAGAAAACCTCATGGGACAAAACTCCCCCTCAAAAGAGAGATGAAATACAAAATAGAAATGCTCTCAATGAAGAATGAGAAGGTAAAAACCCCATGTGAGGAAAAAGACCCCCCCATAAGAGAGAAGTAGAAGAGAAGCAAGGTAGCCCCCCCTCAATGTTGAGTCTCCTGCAAGAATGGTAGAAGCTCGACATTGAATGCTGAAGATGATCCAATCTCGCCGAACAACGTTCCTCCCCTTAGGAAGAAACAAAACCAAGGATGTATGCAGGATGTCAAGATGTATGATGTGCGATGATGTTGTCTCTGAAGCATGCCCAAGTGTCTCCATGTCGATGCAGAAAGCTAAACCACTCCAATCAGGCGTTCTAGGCCACACTGCTGAAGAGGAAAATCCAACATCTAGTAGAGAAGAATGTAGAGCACTATCCAAAGACAATGATATCCCCTCTAAAGACAAAGAAGCCTCCTCCAAATGCTGTCCAAAAGTATCCACACTCACGCCAATCTGTGAAGAATGATCATGTAGAGAATGAACAAGAGGGTCAAGGTGTTCCCTCACAACAACTGAAGAAGGTTCATCTTCATCAAAGAGAAGATGGATGCTATCAAGAATGTCCTCCAAATCTGCAAGATGAGACTCCACAAACAAGTCTGAAATACCTATTAGAAAATCATCCAAAGTAGCCATATTTGGAAGACAATCACGATCCTGCTGCACTGAATCACTAGGAGCCAAAACTGTTGATTCGCAAGTATCATCAAGTACAACAGAAGATGGAGGAGATGAAATGCACGGCTCAAGGACTGGATCTAATGTGAGTATGCCCAAGTTCAAAAAGCCAAATGTCTCCTTAGAATCATAGTTGGGATCAACAGTCGAAGGAACATTGTCACCATCAGAAGCAAACTGTGCAAAGGAATACAATCGAGATGAATGATCAACCACCCCAGTAGCAATGATATCTCTAGTCTCCAAGTCACGAATGATAACAGAATCAGGAGTGAACTCCACAGTTCTCCCATCTCCACCATGTGTAATCTGATAAATGGAAAGTAGATTGTTCATCAAATGAGGAACACACAAGACATCCTGAAAAGTGTTCTCCCCAATGCTAATGGATCCCTTCCCTGTTACACTCATGTATGTATTGTTTCCCATCAAGATGGGAGACATAGAACAAGGCTGAAATGTAGAGAAGATAGTTTGTGAAGATGCCATATGATGTGATGCTCCTGAATCTAGAAGCCATCTCCCTAATCCTGGACTTGAATGAGCACAATGAGCTTGTCCTTTATATCCTGATGTTTGACCTTTTTCCTTTTTAGACTGTTTTGAAGTAGAAGGAGAAGAAGATGATTCAGACATTCTAGAAGGCAAATCAATGTGATTCTTTTTGAGAAGATTTTTCAACTCATCAATATCCTTCTTATAACAATAGTGTTCTTCATGTCCATCCTTCTTGCAATAAGCACAAAAAGGTCTCTCCTTCTTAGATGTTTCTCCTTTTGAAGATGATTTTTTCTTTGATTGATCTGAATGTGGATTATCCTTTACTTGATCTGAATGTTGATTATTCTTTGCTTTCTTATGTTTCTTATCTGATTCTGATTCTTTCACCTGATTAACCAACAATGCCTGAGATTTAGAAGTCTTGATGAGACCCATTGAGATAAGCTTTTGTTGCTCATGTATCAACATCTCAGAAAATGCTGTAAATGAAGGTGTAGTGTATGCAGACCCCATAGTCAATCTATGAGTATGAAAGCTAGAAACAAAGGAAGCATAATCAGGACCAAGCTTGTTCATTGTATTGTACACCAACTGGATGTCCTTCTTATCAATTCCACATGCTTTACATTGCTCTTTTAGATCATTAACCTTAGTGATGTAGTCTTGGATGTTGTCAAAGTTCTTAGGATCAAGATTCATCAAATCATTATCAATTTGATAGCCTCTTACTTCATCTTTTGTACCATACAATGTTTTCAATTTTTCCCAAGCTTCATGAGAATTTTTACATGATTCAATCTAAAACAACAAATCTTGAGAAATTAGTCTACGAAGACACCCAAGAGCTTTGGCATGTTTGATCATCCATTTTAACTTTTTCTCATCATCTGTAGGTTCAGGTACCTTATTTTCAACATATAGAGAGTGACCTTCTGTAATTAGAATATTCCATGCATTTTGATGCCATGTTGAATAATTATATGATGTGAGCAAAGGAACCTTAGAATGATCCATGAGAATGAAAGAGCAAAGCAAACAGATCAAAGCAATGCACCAAGAGACCCCCCCAAAATCACTCAATCAAGAAACCCTCCCAAGCAATATCTAATTTGGCACTTTATATTTAGTGCGTTTACAGTTGCTAGATGCCAAGAATAGCAAGCTAGACTTGATCTTAGTGCTTACAAATGCCAAAATAGGCCATAGTATCAAGTACAAGTTTTGGTACAAAATGAGATCAATCTGATCATACCACTGAGAAGTACAGGAAAAATCATGCACTTTCAAAAAAAAATTCACTCAAAAATGTTACAGTAGGAGCAAGATATGAGCTCCCGAAGTTCTCAAAATGAGGACGAAGCAGCAACACCTGTGAGAATCTGCAAATTCTGGAAAAACCAAGCACTAAAACCAAAAACTGATTGGACCAGTGCGTAGAGCATGAAATTCTAGCCCAAATCAAAAAAAATTACTTGAGAAAAGGACTTAAAATGAGCAAGATATGGAGCTTCAAAGATTGACTGCAAAAATCAGAATGCAAATGGTGAGGGGTAGAAATTTTCCAAAGGCTGAGCTGACGTCATGCTGACGCAGAGATGACATCAGCAAACGAATGGTTTAAATTTGACGGTTTCCCGCCCATCACCAGAAAACGAGCCCCTTCGTGCCGGAAAAGAAACAGAATATTCCTCAGAATTTTTGGATTGACCGCCGGATTTCGTTTTGAAGTGCTGGATTTGAATTGAATGCCGCCCGCCGATTGCCGTGCCGGGGGTTCGGATGAGGGGCCGCGGTGGCGCCACGTGGCACCCGCGAAGCTGCCCAGGTACTGCGCGTACCTTTAGGTACAGCAGGTCTGCGTACAACCAGTACGCAGACTCTGCGTTTTTTATTTTTTGATTTTTTTTCAAATAAAACCGACGTATTTATTGCGCCTGGGGGCCGTACGGCTCTTCGGGCAAAAAAATTTTGTCTCATCGGACAATTGTTCTGAATCGGATGATTTGACAGTCGATTTTAGGGTTTTTGGCCCTTCTGGACGCGATGGCAGGGTCGGATTTGACCCAAAGTGCTCCAAAATTGCAGCTACCTTCTGCTCTGGCAACCACTCTTCAGCTTCAAACCCTCATAGATTTGGCCTCGTAGCTCCGATTTGGACGAAACAAAAGGCAAAATCGACTATCTCGAACCTTCCGGATGCAATGGTGAGCTCAGATTTGCACCAGCAAGCTCGATATGAACTTGCAACAAAGAGCCACGAACGGAACCTCCTCAGATCTGGTATCTCTCTTCAGAATAAGACTCTCTAATGGCACCCAACACGCTCTGATACCATGTTAGAATTGGCTATGGCAGCCACCCAAGATCTATGGACCAAATAGAAAGCACAAGAAAGAGAGAAAGATTATGACTTTAGCGACGATGGTGATTCCAGTGACTGAGCATCGCGGGGAGATTGTGCGGACTTACAAGTAGCCAGAGGGTTCAGAGCTAGCAATACATACCCCTATCTTGCTTTGTGATTTTATCATTTTTCGTGCAAATTTTAGGGTTTTAGGTCCAACAACGAATGCACTATGATGCAAGTGTGTGCGCGTAAGCCACATTCACATTTGCATTCAACGCATTTGATGCATCGCGACGCAAGTGTAAAGGGCCATTAGGTTAGGACATGGATGTGTGATGCATTTGTAATAGAGTGCAAACAAGAGCTATAATGTCGCATATGTCATGTTGTGATGCATTCGCTAGTTCAAGCAACGCATTTGAATGAAGTGATGCATATGTAAGAAATCGCGAGGCAAGTGTGACGCTAACACAAGCCAAAATGACACAATCGATAGATCGAGACACAATTGAAGTACGGAGTGACGCAAACGCATTTTCACGACGCAAATGAAGTCAATGCGACACATTTGACTTTGACTTTGACCAAGGCTAACTTTGTTTGACTTCAAATTTTAAATGCTTTTAATTTAGGCAAATTGTTAGAATTGGCTATGGCAGCCACCCAAGATCTATGGACCAAATAGAAAGCACAAGAAAGAGAGAAAGATTATGACAAGAATAAACTGTATTCAATGTCATTAATATGATAATGATTATGATTGATTACAAATGAGAGAGACCTTGGTTATATAGCCAAGGTGAGAACATAGAAGGGCATAAGATTATGACAAGTGTCAGAATCTTATGACATGAGACAACTATGAAGACTTATCACTCCACCAAAGATGGAGAGATAATCGCATGATATGTCCACAAAAGGTGGAAATGATGAGGTGATGAGATGTCAAGTCCACCAAAAGTGGAGATTCTCCAACAACCTCCTATGTGGTCCCTAAGTAAACTTAACTAAGGTGTAATTATGACCTAGGACAAGGTACAAGATATTTAATTACACCAACACAAATGATAATGATGTTTTTTTAAGAAGATATTGATGCGTGTTTTGACATGTGCAGAGATAGTTAGCGCCTATCTATACGTGCGAGAGCAGACCATCGACCTATAGATTTAGAGACCAACTGAATGAGAGGGAGTGGTGACGATTGATGTGACTTAGTCTTTACTATGTCACCTATATGCTCATTATCCAGACAAATAGGGGACTATTGACTAAACTGTGTGAGAGAGATGGAATTCGGAGACCTGCTCCTTTCACTTACTGATGGGAGAGGTGACAGTTACACTTGAGGACGTGTATTGGATTCTTCGCCTACTGATTTAAGGAGAGCGGATTGTCTACGATCCACAGCACGGTTACCATACTTTCACTACCTATTATCATGATCAGGGTGCAGGGTTAGGGATCGAGGGGTACGAGATCTGCTGGGAGTTTATGGCAAAGCACTATGGAGGATTCAATGCCCTCTTAGTAACACTAATTGGGGGTGTACTCATTCTGAACCGCCAAGGACACGAGTTTTTCATTGGCTAGCGAGATGTACTTGTCAGGATGAGATGGGACAGGACCGTTTATGCCTGGGGACCTTGCTTATTGGGTATGTTATATCATCAGCTCCATGAGGTGGCCAATGAGAGAGAACAGACAGTGGGTGCGGGATGATGCTCCTGATGATTTGGGCATGGGAGCATGTTGCTATCTTTCGACCTTCAATCCAAAGACCACAGCTAGAAAATGGCATGCCATATGTTTACTATTATGTCGGTGCCTTATAGTAGACTAGAGTTGGGGAGACAGGTTGGTGGCATCATCGGATCGATACCATGATATGATTCATTTGGAGGCCATACAAGGATTGCGGCCAATGGGAGGGTGAGGATGATCACCTCAGTTTTTGCAAATAGTTCTAATATTTGATTGGTAGGACAGTGCAGAGCCAGTTGATCATTGAGATGTACCTACCACAGAGAGTGTTATGGCAATTTGGTGAGCAACAGGGTGTTCTTGTAGGGATAGATGAGTATTCCAAGTCATCCAGAGAGTTAGCTTGGGGTCCTTTGATATCCATACCATTTGCAGAGCAGCAGATTGATGGGTTGGTAGCGCAGCAGTGGGGATGGAGGGGTGGAGTTGCAGAGCTGGGGACTACTGTCGATTATGATTTATGGTGGTAAACTCATTGTCCTGTACTCTTGACAAATTCAAATGGGCCAACACCGATTGATAGGAGATTAGTTATACCACGTTGTGGTTGCCACGAGGTGGTCGAGGAGGTAGAGCCAGAGACAGGGGGAGAGTTTTTTACTTGGAGATCTTTGAAGTGTGTGTCAATGCAATGTCATGAACCCTAATGGACTGACCTAGTGCGGCCTCGAGGGCTCATCGATTGATGGCCTTACCTACATCATACACTGAGAGACGTAGTTTGACATGACCAATGACTTTGTCTTGATGACCAAAGATTGAGCCGTGATTTTTATTTTGAAAACCCAAAAGGACTGACCTAATGTCTCGGGGGGCCCATGACGAGCCTTGCCTACGTAGCAAATGCATGTAGAGACAATGTAGTTTGGACAAATGACAAAGACTGATTGACTCAATCGACTTGACTGACTTGACTAGAAATGACTTTATTTTTGGGTTTTTGAGATTTTTTTTTGGATTTCCTCACGACATTTTTCAATTTTTAGGTCTTTTTTCAAGACATTTTATGATGTTTTTGTCTTTTATCAGGACTTTTTATGATTTTTAGGACTTTTTCATAACTTTTTCGATTGTTGATACCATGTGCAATACCCATTGCAGTCATCTGATAGGATTGTGCCCCTAATTAGGTCTAAGACTAGCCAATTAGACAAATGCAAAAAGGACGTGTGTGGAGTGACGAATGAGAGATATGCTAGACTTGATGTCAATCATTATCAGCCATGGGAGAAAATGATGGGGTTTTGGTGATAGGTGTCAAGGTGGTGTCGGAGAGGTGATTGTTTATTATGGATTAAGGCAGATAGAGTGACAGTAGATGGCAGAGCAATGACCAACTACGCATGGCACCTGTTTGCTAGGTTTTCACCATGGTACTTATCCAAAGTGTTTGTTTACCAGGTTTTCACTTTTGGAAAAATTATTTCTCTTTACTATTTTGTCATTTTCTTATTTTTTTGGTGTCACCAAGACGCCCGTTTGCTAGGTTTTCATCAGGGTGACAATTTTTTATGTTTTTTAATTTTTTTGTATTTTTAAGGTTTTCGGCTAGACTTTATAATGCTATGCATAGAACTTGCGAAGATGTAGACTATTGATAGGCTCTATCAATTTTTCATCATTTGGAGTAGCCAACTGATATGCTCCATAACCAAAAGAAGATATGATGACATAAGGACCTAGCCAATTTGGTTCGAACTTGCCAGGTTTTTCTCTGTCAGCCTAATTTGTAGGATTTTGCATGAGGACTAGATCACCAATGTCAAACTTCCTGGCCATGAATTTCTTATTATAACTCTAATAGAGATGATTCTGATATGCATGTATATGGTTCAGGGAATTATGTCTTCTTTCCTCTAGCATCTCCAGCTCGTGTAGTCGTGATTGTCTGTATTCTTCATCATCTACCAAACCCTTCAAGGAGACTCATAAGGATGGAATTTTGACCTCAATGGGAAATATGGCTTCATCCCCAAAGACCATGGCAAATGCAATGGCTCCTATAGGCGTGTGGATGCTGGTACGGTAAGCCCACAGAGCAGGGTTAAGTTAGATGTGCTAGTCACGGCTAGTGTCATTGGTAGTCTTTTTGAGAATTTTAAGGATGGTTTTATTGGACACCTCAACTTGACCATTTCCTTAGGGGTAATATGGCATGGAAAAATGATGTTAAATATGGAATCGCTCACATAACTCATGAACATCTTAGTTTTTGAATGAACATTTGTTGTCTATGATGATGGACTATGGAATACCATACTGGCAAACAATGTAGTTAAGAATGAATTTGGAAATTTGTTTGTCAGTTATGTACATGAGGGGGATGGCTTCAATCCACTTAGTAAAATACTTAGTGGCGATGATAATGAATTTGTGGCCATTGGAGGATGTAGGGTGGATTTTGCCCACGAGGTCGAATCCCCACTGTGCGAAGGGCCATGGAGATGTGATCGGCCGAAGTTCCTATGTTGGAGCATGAATTAAATCACTACGTATCTGGCATTGGTGACAAGTCCTGAAAAATTCCAGTGCATCTTTCTCAATGGTCAACCAATAATACCCAAGTCTCGTTATCTTTTTGGCTAGAGTAGGGTCACTCAAATGAGACCCGCATATACCTTAATGTACTTCACATAAGGTTGTGTGTGCTTCATTGGTGTCGAGACATTGAAGGAGGGTGTTGTTGAAGCTACGACGGTAAAGGGTGTCATTAACGATGGTGTATCGAGCGGATTTTTGGATAAAGGACTTTCGTTGGTTGTTGGATAGGTTGGGGGGAAGAACTTGGGACTTGAGATAGTCATAAATGTCTTAAACCAGGGAGAATCAAGACCAACAAGCTCACATACCATCTCTAATTCTGGAATATCATATGTAGGGACCAACAACTATTCGACCAAGAACTCAAATTGTGGCATATTACTTGGGATGTCTAGGAGAGAGCCAATTGTAGCCATTGTGCCTGCTGCCTTGTTCTACGTCCTCGGAACTTGTTCAAAAGACAACATGTGAAAATATGTCTGGAAGCTGTCAACCATTTGTTTGTAAGGAATTAGCTTCTCATCCTTAGTGTCATATTCATCATTTACTTGGTTGATGACCAGCTGGGAATCTCCATAAACATGAAGTGTTCTAGTTTTCCATTTTATGGCCATTCTGAGTCCTGTCACAAGTGCCTCATATTCCACCACATTATTTTTGTGTGGGAAAGCTATGCGGAATGACTTGGGGATGGAGTCTCCTTGGGGAGTGATAAACAATATGCCTACCCCCGAGCCATGACTAGTATGATACCCATCAAAGTATAGCCTCCAAGGTGACTTAGGTTCTATGTGGAATATGGACTCATCTGGAAAGTCTGCCACTAGTGGATGATCACTTTGTACAGGCGCATCTGCCAGTTCATTTGCCATCACTTGTCCTTTTATGGCTTTTCTTTCCACATATTGAATGTCATACTCGCTCAAGATCATGACCCATTTTGCTAGACATCTTGTCAATGTTGCACAACTCAAAAGATACTTCAAGGGGTCAATCTTTGCTAACAATTGTGTCCTATGATTCAACATATTAGCTTTTGGGCAGCAAAGACAACTGCTAGACATGCATGTTCAATGGATGTATAGTTTAGCTCATATCTGACCAGTGTCTGACTAATGTAATATATGGCCCTTTCCTTTTCTTCATGATCGTTTTGTGCCAGTAATGCCCCCAATGTTGATGTTGTTGCAAAAATGTATAGAATCAAAGGTTTCCCTTTGATTGGTGGCATTAAAATAGGTGTTGACAAGAAATAATATTTTATTAGTTGAAAGGATTCTTGACATTTATATGTCCACACAAAGGTCATACCCTTGCGTAGAAGATACTGAAATGGTTGACACTTGTCGACCAATTGTGCTATGAAGTGTCTGATAGATTGTACCCTGCCTTGTAATGTCATGAGTTCACTTATCCCTTTCGGAGGAGGCATGTCTAATATTGCTTTCACTTTGGATGGATCAACCTTAATGCCTCTACGAGAAACTATGTATCCCAGAAGTTTTCTTGATGTTACACCAAAGACACATTTCTTTGGATTCAAGCAGACCTTGTATTCCTCCAGTCTCTTGAAGATTTTTTCTAATACATTCAAATGATCTTTTCTTGTCAAAGATTTGGCCAAAAGGTCATCCACGTAATCTTCCATTATCTTGTGCATCATGTCATGAAATATCATTTTCATAGCTCTCTGATACGTGGCACCTACATTTTTAAGGCCAAAAGGCATGACATTCCAGCAGTATGTACCCCAAGGACAAGTGAATGTTGTTTTATGTTGAGGTCCACTATGATATCTTGCCGTGAGGTCCACTATGATATCTATGTTTGGCAACAGAAAGTCATCTTTTGGACATGCTTTGTT
Organism: Sequoia sempervirens; assembly: GCA_007258455.2. Taxonomy (NCBI): domain Eukaryota; kingdom Viridiplantae; phylum Streptophyta; class Pinopsida; order Cupressales; family Cupressaceae; genus Sequoia; species Sequoia sempervirens. Next base: position 91,538 of record VDFB02165320.1, on the reverse strand, counting down.
TAAGTCTTTAAAATTTATGCAGACACGGATCTGACCATTTGGTTTTGTGACTGGTATAAGATTGGATATATCCATTCAGCATTGTCGATAGACCGTATGAATTTTGCATCTAGCAGTTTATTGAGTTCAGCCTTGACTAACAGGGCTATCTAAGGATGCATTTTTTTATTGGTTTAGTGTCTAGCAGTAATAGAAAATGGTGCAAAACTAGTTTTGGATCCAACCCAGGAATATCGGTATATGACCATGAAAAATTAATCTTTCACTCTGCAAAGAATTTGTGGAACTCAGGTTTCTCTTCTTCTGTCAGGGATGCCACAAAGAGGACCATTTTGGGCTTTTGTTGTTGATATGTTGACTTCTATAGTTTCCTCTATTAGCATTGTCGATTTCTCTTGAGTCACAAGAAGAAAGTACAGTCCTCCATCTTTGGGCGCCTCAGAGAGGTTTTCACCCATAGATATGTCCTTTATTTTTACTTTTTTGTCGTTAGAAGGTGCCTTTCAATTTTCACCTAAAGACATTTCATTTTTTGTTTTATTTTTATTTTTCATTTTGTGACTAGAGGATGGAACAGTCTCCCTGAAGTAAGCTACACAATCTAGGTTAATAGCAAATCCATCCTTGTGATCGCCACTAGGTATTCCCTCACGTAGTCCCATAAATTTTGCAATGGCCTCGTCATTCTGAAATACATCCAAGACTGGCAAGCCTTGTTGGTCCCAATCAATTAGTTGTAGGTAGACTAAGGAGATACCATCGTCAGTATTGGTGAATTGTGGGGAGGAAGCAGAAAGCATACAGATAGATTCAGAGACATTGAAAATGAAGTTGTCATTCTCAAGCTCCCAGTCAGCCAATATTCTCCCTCGCTTGACTCATACTCATTGTCAAAAGAAGGGACAAATGGACTATCATTATGGTTAGTAGTGTCATGTGGCAACTCGGATGAATCCTGATGATGGTCATTAAGTTCAGGCAGTTAGGCAAATGGATCGGGTGTATGGCTAATAGGACTGGAAGATGATTCAGGTTTGTCATTGTTCCTTGGCTCGAAGAGGCTATCCCAACTTTCTTGCTTCTTTGGGATCTTTGGATTGTTAGTTGTGTCAATTTTAAACATTTTCCAAAATCTTTGTTCGAAGGTAAGTTCTTTAGGTTCAAGGAACAAGTCATCAAGGCAACAGTCACTTAGGGATCGTTGGGAGCCATGTTCCCACTCATGGGATTCAGTTTTAGTAAAGGATTCCTTAATAGTCTCAACACTTTCTAAAGCATTCACGTGCTCACTCTAGAGTCCATTGGTACGTCGATCATCATTTTCGGGTAGACCATACCCTAACCCAAGATATTTTGGTCGTTTGGAAGGTTCTATGGGCTCTCTTTGTCCAGTTTTCTTTCTACCAAGGCCACTAGTTCCATCGTAGCCTTTAGCCTTCATCATGTCATATCCTTTGACATATTTCTCAACTAGTAATGGGGGTAAGTCTTCCATTTCTTTATAAAGCCATCCCATAACATCAGCAATGTACTCGTTGTTCTTGTCTCCCCATTTTATAAAAACTATTTTTGGCAGAACTTTAAAAAATTCTATAGGTTCCATTATGAAACATGGTCGACCATAGACCTTCGGAGACTTGGGTATTGTTGTGATGCTATATGTCGTATTCAGTTTGAATTACCCACAGCCTAGGTCCTGGATCTTGACAGTGGACTCAGCCTTAGGAAGTGAGGAAGATGATGACGGGGCAGAAGATGTGGACAGAGCAAGCGTGCATGATGATGTGAGTGTTTACAGATCAATGAATTTGGAAGAAGAAGCATTAGGAGCTTCTCGGTTGATGGGAACTTGATGTTTAGAGATACCCCTTAGGTTGGTACAATATTGAAAACAGTCGAGGTCTCCATATATGGTGATCTCTGTGTCATCAAAGGGAAACTTTAGGCATTGATGGTATGTGGATGGAACAGCTTTGAGGGCGTGAATCCAAGGTCAGCCAAGCAAGATGTTATAAGGTAACTTGAGATCCAGGACTTGGCAATTTGTGTCTACAATGACTGGTCCAACTCTGATGGGAAGAGTGATCACACCACGAGAGGAATTTTCCTCGTCATCATATGCTTTTATGACAATGCCCTTTGTCGCGTCCACACAAGCATCAGAAAAGCCTAGAGCCTTAACCAGTTTTAAGGAGCATATATTCAATCCTACTCTGCCATCTATTAAAACTCATCTGACCTTATGTTTATGGATGAAAACCTCAATGTGTAATGTGTCATTATGGTTGGACTTGGGTGATGAATAATCTTGGTCAGAAAATGTTACATGATGGGGTATAGTGAGATAACCCACCATGGCCTCAAACTAGTTGACATCAATGTCCTTAGGGACAGTGGACTCTTGCAAGGTCTTTTCAAGTATAGCTTTATGCACGGGTGAAATGTGAAGCAACTCGAGTATGGATATTTGTGTCGAGATTTTTCCTAGCTAGTCAATGAGGTTAAACTGACTCTTAGGTTGGGACTGCTTTGCAAAAGGGCCTAACTGTGGTTGTTTTACAAATGGACCTAGTATTGTAATTTTTGGTTGCCAAGGAGGTGGACCATCTATGGTGATTTTTCCACTTCGAGTAGTAGCATTGCATTTAGGTGCTCTTTTGATAGTTATGGTATTAGCATAGTCATCATCAATTTGGACATTATTAATGATAGTTCCTCCTAAATAATTGAATGCAGCGCGAGCATAATCAAGGCTTGATTGTTATTTGTCTTGGGACCTAATGTTGAGGATTTATTAGAATCATGGTCTTGCAGTGGGTTCTTATGAATTGTATGGTCTGCATTTGATGCAAATTGTGGCCCACCCACTTCAATTACTCAATTGTCAATGAGTACAATGTTTCTTAGTTGTCGACAAGAAGATGTTTTATGCCCTTTAGCCCGATGGTAATCACAAAAAGCATTATCGTCCCACCATGATGGTTTAAACTTGCCTATGTCATATGGTTTAGGGTCTTCAAGTGTGATGAGACCATTTTGAAGGAGCTTCTTAAGGACATCCTCAATTGGCTCTCCCAAAGTGGTGTATGTTCGTCTTTTCAGAAATTATCTTATCTAGCGGGGTTGTCCTTGATTTTGACTATTTTGACCACTTTGGTTGTTGACAAGGGGTGTCAGTATTGTTGTTAGTTTGTTTTGTGGTTGAGTTCCTTTAAGGGCAAGGACTGGTGCCATCATGTTCTCAGCCTTGGCATCAACAACATCATCATTGGTGACATGTTTATTTTTGACCCAATACCTATTTTTGTTAGCGGGAAGATTTGCATTTGTGTTTTTAGGACCATATTTTAATTCCCCTTTAGCAATGAGGGCTTTCTCAACTTGGACACCTTTTTCCACTAGGTCTGAGAAGGTTGTACAATAATGAATTTGCAATCCATATTTTAGTGGGCCTACAAGTGTTTGGACAAACATGTCAACCAATTCTCGTTCAGGTATATCAATGTGACAGTGACTTGCTAGACTGAACTCCATCTTTGGAAGAATGGGATAAATGTTTCACCAGCATCTTCTTGTGTAAGATTGCATAAGCTAGTGATGGAGGTGTCCATGTCAATGTTATATGCATAATTTTTCACAAAATTTTCTTTAAGTTCGTCCCATGTTTTTATCCCTTTCAAAGTGGAGAACCATTCAAGTGCAGGTCATGTAAGACTCTTAGAGAAAAGTCTCAATAAGTAAGTCTGTTCATAGGAAATGCCCATACAGTTGGTCATGAGTTCTCAAATATGTTCAATAGGATTTTTCTTGCCCTTGTATTTGGCAAAGTGTGGTGCCACATATCCAGGAGGGAATGGTGGCATGTACAAATTTGTGTCAAAAGGGTATAAGTGTAGGTCATATGACATGTGTGACTTCTTGTCGGATGCTCACGTGTTTTCTATGGTTGTTTTTAAGCTCATCATTCTAGATTGCATGGCATTGATTATAGGGTTATTTGTGGCATCACAAAAGGGAGTAATAGATATGCCATGAGTCCCCATTTGTTGTGAAAAGAGGTTGGTGTTCTGTTGTGCGATATGATGTTGTGACATGTATGATGTGTTTTGGCTTGCATGTTGTTGGTATTGAAAGTTTGGATTAGGGACTTGGTGGTGAGTGTGAATATGTGATGAATATGTCAGAATTTTCCCTCAAGCCATTTGAGTCAAAATTTGGGGAATATGTTGACCATGAATATTTTGGCACGTCTGAATGATGTCATGTGTTGGGTATTCGGATTGCCTGGTCCAAATTGTTGGAACTATCCATACGGAATGTTCATTTTTTTCCCTTGGGAAGTATTGGTGTTAAACTGTGATGATGTGTTAACATTTGGTTGTGGTGCTCGAATAAAGACACGTCATTTACTTCCAAGGGGATTGAATGAGGTACCAATAAAGGGATTTGATGATGATGCACCCATGGCACTAGATGAAGCTCCAAACAAAGGATTTGAAGAGCTTTCCCCCATTAATGAGGACCTAAAGGTGGCACCAACTGATTGTGATGATATTCTATACATTGTTGGCATTAATTGTGTGATGGCTTGTGACACGGTTGTTGCCCCTCCAAAGGATGTTGCATTGATCGAATTGGAATTTGTTTGATTATTTTTGTCATTAGGGGTAGCATTAATGGTACTTGTGGCAATTTGTGATGTGGCACCAACAGTAGCATTGTTTTTATTATTTTGAGGTCCACTATGATATCTATGTTTGGCAACGGAAAGTCATCTTTTGGACATGCTTTGTTTAAGTCTTTAAAATTTATGCAGACGCGGATCTGACCATTTGGTTTTGTGACTGGTATAAGATTGGATATATCCATTCAGCATAATCGATAGACCGTATGAATTTTGCATCTAGCAGTTTATTGAGTTCAGCCTTGACTAACAGGGCTATCTAAGGATGCATTTTTTATTGGTTTAGTGTCTAGCAGTAGTAGAAAATGGTGCAAAACTAGTTTTGGATCCAACCCAGGAATATCGGTATATGACCATGAAAAATTAATCTTTCACTAGTGAGATAACCCACCATGGCCTCAAACTAGTTGACATCAATGTCCTTAGGGACAGTGGACTCTTGCAAGGTCTTTTCAAGTATAGCTTTATGCACGGGCAAAATGCGAAGCAACTCGAGTATGGATATTTGTGTCGAGATTTTTCCTAGCTAGTCAATGAGGTTAAACTGACTCTTAGGTTGGGACTGCTTTGCAAAAGGGCCTAACTGTGGTTGTTTTACAGATGGACCTAGTATTGTAATTTTTGGTTGCCAAGGAGGTGGACCATCTATGGTGATTTTTCCACTTCGAGTAGTAGCATTGCATTTAGGTGCTCTTTTGATAGTTATGGTATTAGCATAGTCATCATCAATTTGGACATTATTAATGATAGTTCCTCTTGAATAATAGAATGCAGCGCAAGCATAATCAAGGCTTGATTGTTATTTGTCTTGGGACCTAATGTTGAGGATTTATTAGAACCATGGTCTTGCAGTGGGTTCTTATGAATGGTATTGTCTACATTTGATGCAAATTGTGGCCCACCCACTTCAATTACTCAATTTTCAATGAGTACAATGTTTCTTAGTTGTCGACAAGAAGATGTTTTATGCCCTTTAGCCCGATGGTAATCACAAAAAGCATTATCGTCCCACCATGATGGTTTAAACTGCCCTAGGTCATATGGTTTAGGGTCTTCAAGTGTGATGAGACCATTTTGAAGGAGCTTCTTAAGTACATCCTCAATTGGCTCTCCCAAAGTGGTGTATGTTCGTCTTTTCAGAAATTATCTTATCTAGCGGGGTTGTCCTTGATTTTGACTATTTTGACCACTTTGGTTGTTGACAAGGGGTGTCAGTATTGTTGTTAGTTTGTTTTGTGGTTGAGTTCCTTTAAGGGCAAGGACTGGTGCCATCATGTTCTCAGCCTTGGCATCAACAATGTCATCATTGGTGACATGTTTATTTTTTACCCAATACCTATTTTTGTTAGCAGGCAGATTTGCATTTGTTTTTTAGGACCATATTTTAATTCCCCTTTAGCAATGAGGGCTTTCTCAACTTGAACACCTTTTTCCACTAGGTCTAAGAAGGTTGTACAATAATGAATTTGCAATCCATATTTTAGTGGGCCTACAAGTGTTTGGACAAACATGTCAACCTTTTCTCGTTCAGGTATATCAATGTGACAGTGACTTGCTAGACTGAACTCCATCTTTGGAAGAATGGGATAAATGTTTCACCAGCATCTTCTTGTGTAAGATTGCATAAGCTAGTGATGGAGGTGTCCATGTCAATGTTATATGCATAATTTTTCATAAAATTTTCTTTAAGTTCATCCCATTTTTTTATCCCTTTCAAAGTGGAGAACCATTCAAGTGCAGGTCATGTAAGACTCTTAGAGAAAAGTCTCAATAAGTAAGTATGTTCATAGGAAATGCCCATACAGTTGGTCATGAGTTCTCGAATATGTTCAATAGGATTTTTCTTGCCCTTGTATTTGGCAAAGTGTGGTGCCACATATCTAGGAGGGAATGGTGGCATGTACAAATTTGTGTCAAAAGGGTATAAGTGTAGGTCATATGACATGTGTGACTTCTTGTCGAATGCTCACATGTTTTCTATGGTTGTTTTTAAGCTCATCATTCTAGATTGCATGGCATTGATTATAGGGTTATTTGTGGCATCACAAAAGGGAGTAATAGATATGCCATGAGTCCCCATTTGTTGTGAAAAGAGGTTGGTGTTCTGTTGTGCGATATGATGTTGTGACATGTATGATGTGTTTTGGCTTGCATGTTGTTGGTATTGAAAGTTTGGATTAGGGACTTGGTGGTGAGTGTGAATATGTGATGAATATGTCAGAATTTTCCCTCAAGCCATTTGAGTCAAAATTTGGGGAATATGTTGACCATGAATATTTTGGCACATCTGAATGATGTCATGTGTTGGGTATTCGGATTGCCTGGTCCAAATTGTTGGAACTATCCATACGGAATGTTCATTTTTTTCCCTTGGGAAGTATTGGTGTTAAACTGTGATGATGTGTTAACATTTGGTTGTGGTGCTCGAATAAAGACACGTCATTTACTTCCAAGGGGATTGAATGAGGTACCAATAAAGGGATTTGATGATGATGCACCCATGGCACTAGATGAAGCTCCAAACAAAGGATTTGAAGAGCTTGCCCCCATTAATGAGGACCTAAAGGTGGCACCAACTGATTGTGATGATATTCTAGACATTGTTGGCATTGATTGTGTGATGGCTTGTGACACGGTTGTTGCCCCTCCAAAGGATGTTGCATTGATCGAATTGGAATTTGTTTGATTATTTGTGTCATTAGGGGTAGCATTAATGGTACTTGTGGAAATTTGTGATGTGGCACCAACAGTAGCATTGTTTTTATTGTTTTGAGGTTGACTACTGTTGGGTATGTTGTTTGTATTGTTGACATTATGGTCGGGTGATGTTGGTCTCAAAGTGTTAATGTCAAAAGCCATGTGGTAACTTACCCCTTGGTCTAAGAGAATGGAAAGATATCTTTGAGGGTCATTTAAAACTAAGTCTTCTACAAAAGAAGCTACATCAGGATTTTGCGCTGCAGCTTCTAAGTCTTCTATGTATACTCGTCCATGTTGGTCTCTTTGCATCAATGGTTCAAAAGGATTTCGTGACAAAGATGGAATGTTCATGGAAGATTGTATGTTCATGTTGTTAAAGGGGTCAGAAAAAGTCCAATCTTGGTTTGTGTCATAAGTATTATTGTTGATGTTGGGATTGGAATCTTGTCCAAAGTTTTCCATTTGTCTCTTCTTTCTTTGAAGCCTAGTTTCCACCATAAAAGGAAATTTCTCAAATGCGGATGATGAGAAGGACAACTAAATGCAAGGATGACACTAGCCTATGTTTTTGTCTTTTTGATAAAGGATGACAATGCAAGATTATGTTTTTGGATTTTTTTGATAAAGGATGCAATGTGACAATGTTATCTAAAGGAAATGACTAATGCCAAATGAAGACTAGGATGACAAGTTATGACGCTAATTTTTTATATTTTTGGAATAAAGGATGTCAATGCAAGATGATAATGACACTTGCCTAAGGGAAATGACTAATGCAAGGTGATAAAATTGTCAAGAAAGGATGCCAAATGCCAAGGTGACAATGAGGACTAATATGAAAATGTTGACTAAGGAAATGACCAATGCCAAATCTAGATGCCAAATGAGGACTATGATGAAAGTTATGACAATGTTTTTGGATTTTTAAAGATAAGATATGCAAGGTGAGGACTAAAGTTTGCAAATGCAATGGTTTAAATGATTTGGAAGAAGGTTTCCTAACCACCCTATGCTTGATCTATGTCTCAATTGTGGAATATCAAAGGACTTGTTTGAAGGACTAAATGACAATGACAAAATGACAAGTGATTTTTCCTAACTAGACTTTTGAGTTGGAAAGATCTCACAAAAAGGACAATGACTAAAGGAGATAATGATGACTAAGTCCAATGATAACCTACTTTTGAAAGTCAAGATTTTGCAAAGTATGGTAAGGTTGTCCTAATCCAAAATATGCAAGTGAAATGAGGACTTAAGTGTTGGTTTATGACTAAAAATGAAAATGATGAAGCCTAAGGATAAAGCTAAAATTTGCAAAGATGACCCTATGGTAAGATGCAAGCTAAAGTGTGCAAGAAATGAGAAATTTGAGCAATTTTTTGATCTGGTTTCGAAAAAGTGCTTCTGGAAAAAGATGTTTATGGATAGTTTAGACAAGTTTGACTTCGATTTCTGGTCTGTGGCAGAGTTTTGGTTTTTTCTAGGAAAATGAATCATTTTAGGTCACAGATGTGTCGCAATATAGCAAATGTGGCTCAGTATCAGTGAATATAGCTTTACAAAAAGAAAATACGGCTCAATAATGTGAATGCGGCTTTTTGACAAGCAAATGCGGCTCGGAACAAGAAAATGTGGTGTTCTACAAAGTGAATGTGTTTTGACAAAGCAAATGCAATTTTTTGGACAGCGAATGTGGTATAGCAAAGCGAATGTGTTGCAATAGATGCAGTGCAGAAAGCAAAAAGTTTGATTTGTTTGCAATTTTGGTCCAAAATCTGAAGTGTTTGATGTTGACTATTTATTTCTAGATCTGAGAGTGATGTTTTGTTTTGTTTGAATGTCTAAAAACACTTGGAAAACACAATATTTTGTCTTTTGAAACAAGCACAATAAACACAAGCACAATCCTAGGTTAAGCCAAGACAATATTCACTAGATTCCATGTGGGTCTTCCTAGCCGCATATTCTTAGTGTGTGAATCCAGAAGCTTGGCCACACGGGCTCCCCCTTACATTGCACTCACTTCTCAGGCCAACCAAGCTTCTAACCCCCATAAAACTCCCATGGCAGATTGATCACCTCCACTAAGAATTGTGAAGATGTGGATCATGTCTTCACAATGACTGTTGTTGCACTAGCAAATAGAAGGATTTTGGCTACTACACAAAGGTGTTTAGTTCGGGAGCCCCATTCGAGTGGCATACATGGGGCACAAGATTAATCTTTGTTTAGGAGGCACTCCAGCCTGAACAGGTTATGCTCAACAGGGTTTTAAGGAGTACTACTTGGTCTGTATGACACATCCACACTCGTAATCCTAGGCTTTCCCTTAGGATTCACATTTATATATCGGTTGGGGGTAGCTTGGCTTTCGTTCTGTTGCCAGTTTGAGTTGCCTTGGGGTGAGTACTTTTTCCCACCAAGGAAGGCCCAAATTCTAGAGTCAATAACTATTTCTCTTACACCCAAGATTGCACAAGTGTGTTGTTGATGTTTATGGCAGTGTCGGTTGTATTCTTCCAACGATCTCCTTTACTTCATTTGATAAATTAAATTATAGCCAAGGGGCTATTTAATTTATAGAGGCATCAAGAGGCACGATTTTATGATTAACTATTTTAATCATTGAAGAGACACAAATTAATGAAGAGTTTCATTTATGATGAGGTCGACCTCATGCTCCATTGGTCACAATTCTTCTCCTAGGCATGATCTTCTATGAAGAGACGTCATTTATTCTTTGGTGGCCAGCCTTTGGTGGAGGCTGACTTGAAGTCATTTGAAGAGGTGTGTCCTCTCTCCAACCTTTTATATATATTTGATGATTCACTCATTATTCATCATCCATTTTATATTGTTCATTCATTAGTCTAAGGTGTGAATAAGAGGAAGGAGCGGATTAGTTCAATTCAATATAGAAGGTTGATATTCATCTTCAGTGAGTTACAGCTAATTATATCTGAGATTGCATCAGTTTGTGGTGCATATTCTTGGCCTCATTATTGACCTCTATTGTAAAGGAGTTTCTCTTTGTGATTCAATAAATAAGTTATATATTGTTGTTGGGTTTTTCTCCCTCAAGTGGAGGGTTTTCCTAGGGTATCTGTTGTGTTCTTGTGTTGAATTTTTGAATTAATTTTCAGTGCTCTAATCTGATCATAAAACTAACATGCTCAAGGGGAGAGGATACTTCAATTATTGAATCAAGGTAAACACAAAAATGGATGGGTTTGGTTTTCTGATCACCTAGTTTGCACAAGGTGAGAACATAATCATCTACCACCCCAAACACAATCAAGCAAAGGACAAGCAATGTTCTTTTTAGGGGACCAATTGAAGTGTTTTCTAATCTAGAAATCAACAAGCACAATGTTTCAAAAAGATAGCCTTGGACAATCGAACCTACAAAACCACAAATTAGTAGTTTCAATGAGAAAATATCTTGGACCCACGAAAGACTCAAAGCCACATGCTGCAACAACTCATTAGCAACCAGAAAATCTCTAACCTATAGATTGTAGAAAGAAAAAGCAGAATGTAAAATGAAATCAAGTCAAATTTGAAAAAATCTTAGAGAAAAAATTCACCATACGAATGCATCATAGTAGAGCGATTGCGTCATTCTATACAACGAATGCTACTCGGCTCTGCGTTCTGGAATCTGTCAGACAAATGTGGCTCAGTTCTATGTTCTGGAAGTTGACAGACGAATGCGGCAATCTGTAGGTCGAATGCGTCGTGACCAAGCAAATGCATCACTCTGCAAGGCATATGAGTCACATCAGAGCGAACGTGTCGTTCTAGGAAGCGAATGCATCACGGAATATCGAATGCGTCGTTATGCAAATCAAATGTGTCACTGTCATACTTGTAGCTGCAAAATAGAAAAATGTCATACAGAAAAATAAAATTTGCACGATTTTGGCGTCAAGTTCACTAATTTATCTAATGGTATTTTTCCCAGGGTTAGCAGATCTAATGCATAAACACAAAAACTCAAAGTAATAATGAAGTGCAAAGGAGAAACATGAAAACAAAATGAAAGATTTCACTAAATGTCTTCAATCTCCATGGCTGACCTCTATTACACCTTCTCAACTTGCTGCAAATATGATGTTGCCCTCAGATTTATGATTAGCAAACTAATGACAATGACAAGCCCTAACCAAATGTTGAAGGATTTAAGATGACAATATGAAAATACTATGCTAATATGCAACTAGTAAGCATGAAAACTATGTCTAAATTATGCCAAATGTAATGCTAGTATGCCTATGATAATAATGCAAGAGTATGACAAGAGTTCAAGATGACAAAGACAAGATTGCATGAGATAAAGATAGCATGAGGTGACAAAATGAGACCAAAATTGACATTTTATAGAAACTACAATTTTGAGTGAATTGCCAAGATTAAAAGTTGACAAATGCCCTAGAATCAATGGATAAGATTCAATTTGACAACCCTCAATTAAGGTTAGGGCAACATTAGGTCAAATTTAAAATGAATGGACAAGATTGATTTTTAGAAAATCAAATCAAGGGCTGACAATGCATGTGACAAGAGATAAGGTTGGCACAGAAAAAGAGGTGGCAGAAAAATCAAATAATGATAGAAATTAATTTGATTTTTGAGGAAAAAGACTATTTTGAATTAAAAATTCAATTAACTCAAAAAGGTGGGGACCACATGACAGTAAATAATTAATTTAAATTATTTATTAAAAAGGGGAAATGTCAAATGAGACAATTAAATAATTAAAATAATTATTTAATTAGAGAAGATGACCAATAATTAAATAAATTAAAGAACCTATTTAATTATGAGAAGACTTTCAAAATTAGTGGCATATTAAATAAATAAATTTATTTATTTATTTAATAACCAGGAAGACATAAAGAACAAAGATAATTAAATAAATTAAGAAATTTATTTAATTATAGGGAGACTTTAGGCAATTAGTGACGTATTAAATAATCATGAAGAATAAAAAGACATGATATGAATTATTTAATTAATAGACGAAAGTGGACTAAGGACATAATTAAAGTGTCTTAATTATGCCAGGAAGAAGAAGGTGAAAAATAGAGCTTGCAGGCTTAGGTCATTTTTAAGTGTCTACAATACCCATATATTAATAGTTAATATTTTTTATATTAATTATATCTCACAAGGTCACCCTCTCGTAGGAATTGGAAGGCCATACCAAACATTATGGTGGATACAAATATAATAAATAATTAAAAATAATAATTTAATTTTATATCTTTTCATCACAAATTAATAAATAATTATAAACATATTATTTAACATTCAAGTATATTATTTAAAATATACTAAAAATATATTATTAAATAAATAATTATTTATATTAATTATATTATAATATATTATATAATGTTATATAATAAATAATGAATAAATTAATTATTTTCTATTTTAAATAATATACTGGCACCAACCATCATTAATACTATCTAATACGTATAACATATTATTATAATATTATATATAATAGTTTAATAATTTAATATTATAAACAATATAATAATATATTAATAGTTAATATTTATTATAGATATCCTACATCATCGGGTTTGTAGGGAAATAAAGTTTAAATAAAAGTATATTATAATCTAGTTAATAAAAAATATATTTTAGAATAATTTTATAAATTTAATATATTAAAATAAATATTATATTATTCAATATAATTAACTAATAATTAATATTATCATAAACATTAACTTTCAAACTTATGTATATATCTACTTACATTATTTATTATTAGAAGCTAGTTAATAAAAAATGACAGTCACCAAGTTTTTATTGTAATCGCCACTTTATTTTAATTAACATGCACACGTGGTAGTTTTATTACATAACTAAATGTTAATTGATGACAACTTCACATATCAAACAATATTTCTACTTGCTACGATAAAATTCCATGTGTCAATGTCTTTGTCTACGTGGGTTCTAATTTTATATCTTTCATCATAAATCAATAAATAATTATAAAAATATAACTTAATACCTAATTCATAATTTAATGTTTCCTATGCCTTGTTGATTTAGAGAAATTGCGAGAGGGCGAGAATTTGGGATTGTGAGATATATAATATAATATTTAATACATAAATAATATAATATTCTATATTTTTTGGTAAGTGAACTACTAAGGGGGTAGCTCCCTTCTATTGGATTAAAAAAGAGATTTACAAATATTTGTGCATGATAAACCTTGAGCCCTCAACACATTTCCCACATCGAACTACATTAGAGGTGGAGATCAAATCTCCATTTGTGCTCAAGAACTTCTCAAAAGCCCCCATATCATTCCCTTTTATCCCTAACCTATACAAGCTCAAGGCACTCTTAGCAGCCCTGCCTCTTGCAACACTGACATCTAGAAAGTTTTCCAAGAAGCTGCTCCCAATCAGTATGGGGATGCCTTCGATAGCAATCATCACCATGTCTCTATTAGCCAAAACAACCAAATTCTTGGTAATATTGATGCCCCATTGATGAGAACCCAAAATATGCATCGTTGTAGTGAAAAAACACTCATATACTATCCCATCGTGGACATGGCTACCTATTTATGTCATTGATCCAACTATCTTTGTTACAACTTCCCTCGATGCTTCTTTGTGCAAGTTAATAACCTTGCTACTTGCTACTCGTGGGACTCCTAGAGGCACCTGCACACCACTTCGAAATGAATGGCAATAATTTTCAGTACCTTCATAGACTTCGTTTGTGAAGGTACCTGAACATGCTACTTTATCTACCTTGAGAATGGTCACCAAATCTACTTGATCGGGTGAAAAAACATCCAACACCATTTCTTGCCTATTAGATACTCCTATGTTGGCCAAGTTGTCTACAACCTGATTGGATTCTCTATATAGACATGGTGTATTGAGAATTGCAATCTTTCCATAACCTCCCACACCCTTCAAACATAATTTTTTAGTTTCTTATTTTGAGAGTACCTCTTTCTAATTGTGTTTACACATAGCATTGAGTCCCCTTTGATGTCCACCTCGCCAGTCCCCCCTTTTTCTGACATTTTGATAAAAATTTGATCAGAGCTTCCAATTCGACTTCATTGTTAGTGGTATTCCCAATGAAGCTTGATATAGCCTAGAGTAGCTCCCCTTTGTCATTTATTATTGCCCTTCGCAACCCTATCAAAGTTTAACTTAACTCTTTTGGGCGAGGGAGCTAGCCATTTGGCTTCCACTCGTATCCCCTTGCCACCCTTGTTGTCTGCCTTGTATCCCTTTGCCATCCTTTTTGCCCGCTCCTTTTGATGCCATGAGCCCTTGCTAGAGCTTACCATCTCATCATCCCAAATCATAGAGCAAGAGTCTCCTTTTTAAGAAACCTTAATGTTTACCATCTCTACTACTCTGAGCTCTAGTTTCCTGAACACCACTACAATATTTGACTCTCTCTCTAAATATCCTTGAATTAGGCTCCCACCATAGATTCCAAATCACCATCGATGGAAAAACCATCCAAAGACCACCCCATACCCCTTTACATATGAGCATTGACCATCCACACAGAAAATTCACTATGTTCCCATTCCTCGGGCTACACCAATTTAATTGTCTTTGGACTTTGTCCTAGGATTGGGATGTGAATGGGCATAACAACAATAGATGATCTAAGGTCTCTTTTTCCCACTTGCATAGAACACACCTGCTAGGGCCCTCAATCTTGAGATTTTTCAACCTCTCACCAGTGAGAATGCTTCTGTGCAACACCAACCACAAAAACACTCTCGCCTTCAAGACTACGAAATGACCCCAACTTAGATTAGTTGACCATTTCCTATCTAGAGCTCTAGTTCATTCTACTTTCATGACTTGATATCCCATCTTGGTCAAACAGACCCCTGATTTCGTTGCACACCAATGGGTTTCATCCTCTTGAGGATTGATGAAAACCCTTCTTGCCTGCAAGGCCTTAGTGAACTTTACCTTGATTCTATCTTCTACCACAATATGATAAATGCTTTCCCAAATAGACATCCCCCACTCACCCATTTTTTGGACATAGTTAGCCACCTTCAAACCCCTCTCCAAAATAAGAACATCTCCCTGAGCACCCCAAATTCTCTATAATCTTCTAATGGTAAAAAACCTTCCTAGGAGTCACGCTGAAAATCTACCAACCTTCCATTATTTACACCTAGGCATGTTAGGTGATCTAATATGATCAACCTACACTCCCACATAAACTTCCAAATTGTTGAACCCCCTAGCTATTGGCTATTGTAATAATTCTATTGGGATCCTCATTATTAAGGTACTTCCTCTGCATGATTTTGCACCATAACTTCTCTAGGTGTGAGAACATCTTCCACACTAATTTTTCCCCTAGTGCCTTATTCTAGAGGTGCAACTCTCTCGTACCTATCCCCTACCTCAGTGGGACATGTCACTTTCTCCTAAGAGATCAAAGGAATACACTTCATCGGATTGGCCCCTTCCCATAGGAATTTCTTCTATTGGCCTTCAAGTTTGGCCATGGCCTTACCAGAAAGCACCAAGCAAGACATCACATATATTGGTACTACTCCAAGAATGACTTTAAACATAGTGATATGCCCGACCAATGAGAGCCACTTCCATGTCCACACCTTTGCTTTCCTTCTGCTCTACTCAATCACCTCCTCCCAAAGCTTTGTTTGCAAAACTCCACTGAAGATAGGCATGCCTAAGTGTTTTGATGAGATCAACCCAATTGCAAAATTGAGCACCTCTACTATACGCCTCTACCACCTTTTTTGCAGATTGAAGAAAAAGATTTTCAACTTCTTACTGAAGACCTGTCTCGAGCATATGCTATACTATTCTAGTGCCCACTGAATTTCTTCTTCCTCCCGCAAAGTGGCCTCCTCGAAGACTATTGTGTCATTGGAAAATTAGGCATGACTTACTAGATCTAAACCTTGTGCACCATTACACCCCTCCAAAGACCTGACCTTTTCCTAGTTTTGATCTAGCTACTCAATGCCTTGAACATCAAGACAAACAAAAATGGAGACAATGGGTCCCCCTGATGTAGTCCTTGGCTTGTCTTGAAGAAATCACTTAATGAACCATTTACAACCACTAACATCCATATAGAAGAAATACACACATAGATGTCACAAAGCCATTCCCTACAGAAACCAAGCCTTTCCAACACCCTTAGCAAGAAACACCATCTTACTCGATCATAAGCTTTGCTTACATCAAGCTTAGCCATTATACAACTTTGCTTTGAAACCATTATTGAATGAATAAATTCATTCATTAGTATAATACTATCTACTATCTCTCTACCTAGCATGAACCCATTCTAATTATCTGAAACTAGCTTCCACAGGATTTTCTTAAGTTTGTTGGCCCAAGCTTTGGAAATTATCTTATATATGGTGTTGCATAATGAAATAGGCCTATAGTCTATAAGTGTTTTGACACTCATTTTTTTGGGTATCAAAACCAATACGATATTATTGATTAGCTTGATAAACTTTTGTTTCTTTCAAAATTCCTCCACTATCTCGCACACTTCCCTACCTTAAAATGCCAATAATTATGGTAAAAAAGTGTCGTGAAGTCGTTAAGGCCAGGCGCCTTATGTGGGTGTGGTTGGAAGGCGGCTAGAAAAAACTTGTTCCTTCAAAAAGGGAGCACATAACATCTAATTATCTAAATTTGTCACCAATGGTTCCACACCACTCAAAATGTCTCCATCATTTAATGTATCTCTACCATCCTCGAGAGCCAACAATTATGTGAAGTTAACTACAACCATCTCAATTTCACCCTTCTCTTGTAATATTCTCCCATTGCTAGTCTCAATTTTGAGGATCCTATTACCCAAGCTTATGTTTTTCACTAAATTATGAAAAAAATGTATTTAGATCACCAACCTCCAACTAGCTCACCCTCGCTTTAGCTTTCCAGTATTCTTCTTCTCTTATAATATTTTATATATAAATATAATAATTAATAAATTAATAATTTTACATTTTTCATCATAAATTAATAAAATTATAAAAATATATTTTAATTTTTAAGTATTATTTAGTATTAAATATATAATAATAATATATAATACTTAACCAATAATAATTTAAAATATTATATATAATAAATAATTTAAAAAATAATAATTTATTAGTTATTGCCCATATATTAATAGTTAACATTTTTATAATAATTATATCCCACAATTCCATAAGAATTCCCTCTTAGGCATACAAAATATAAATTAAATAAATAATCATTTATAATATTAAATATATAATAATATATTATATGAATATATACAATAATATATTATATAAATATTTTATAATATTAAATAATAAATAATTAATAAATTAATATTTTTATATTTTTAAATAATATACTAGCACCATCCATCATTAGTACTATTGTTATGTTGTAATACATATAATATACTATTATAATATTATATAATTATATAATAATTAATATTATAAATAATATAATAATATATTAATAGTTATTGTATCACGCAAGCTAAAGTATACCATTGCGACCTTGTGGGGTTGCAAAGAAGTAAATTTTAAATAAAAGTGGATTATAATCTACTTAATAAATGATATATTTTAGAATAATTATATAAATTTTATATATTAAAATAAGTAATATATTATTCAATATTAATTATTAATTATTAATTAATATTATCATAAACATTAACCTTTAAAATTTTGTATATATCTACTTTCATTAGTTATTATCTAGAGTCTAAATAAAAAATGATAATGTAACAAGTACCTCTATGTTCCTTAAAAAACTCATATGTTCACATTTGAAACTAACCATATTTTGTTTAACCTTGAAAATTCTAACTTCCATCACATATCAATGTGGATCTTAAGAAATTTTCATTAATGCCTCATTATTATTACATGTCCTTCAATATATTATTAAATGTATCAAATAGCCCTCTATCAGTAAACAAAATATTTAAACCTCCAATATTTTATTATTTGAAAAACACTCACTAGTACATAATGTATTTAAACCACCAATATTTTATTTTTAAAAAGTGCATGTCTTTCTTGAACCACGTGAAGGCCCCATAAATGACTCAAACCTCCTCAACCTATCAGATTGTCAATAATTAATTTTTAAAATATTTTTTGTTACAAAATTTGCATCTAAAGATTTGAACACATATTTGTTTCATAGTGAAAAATTCTTGCATTTTATTCAGTAATAAGTACACAGACTATTTGCCATGTTAAGTGATTTGGAATGTGATAGTTCATGTTTGTCAGCAGATACTAAAAAGATATGCCATTCTTAAAATTTAAGCACTTTCCTTTTAATATTTCATGCCCCAATCTTTTCTACATGAAAGGAATTCAAATATTTTAAAGTTTTCCTTTTCTATATATGATCAAATTATTGAAATGAGAGAGAGAAAACGAGATTGCTCTCGAATTAAAATTCAGTCATTCACATTACTCAAAAAACTATTACATAGTATTGACTTTATAAAGCCATTATTCCCACATGAAACTGATTATGGGAATATAACTTCTGAAACCAAATTTATTTATTTAACTATATATGTCAAGTACTAAATTCTAACAAAAATTCCATCTTAAACTCTTTTAGAAGTATTCAAGCTTTTTGGTGGGAATATGATTTTAACATATTTATTTTTAGGTTTAAGATTATCATGCTATGATGCTTCCCTTTTAAAATTTCATGTTAATACAATCCATTTGAGACTTTAACATGTATCTTCCCTTCATCAATTCTTCATGCAGGGATCTGATAATCATCAGGAAATATGAAATTTTTATATAAAAATGTTTTAAATGTCCTTCATTATATTCTTTTATTTTCTTGTGGGAATTTGACTCTCTCATGCACTTTGTAGGTTTTTCAAGTGCAACTAAACCTTGTGGGTTTTTCAAGTGCAATGACTTAGTTTTGGATGTTTTCACTTGTTATGAGCATTGTGGAAATTTAATTTGTAAATAAGATTGTGGGGAATTTACTTGCACATGAATTTTTTCAAAATTTTCACTTTCAAGTGATATTTTTTGAAATTTTCATCAATTTTCTCAAGAAATGAGGTTCATAGTGAACTTGATATTTAAACATGAATTTTTTTATTTGCACCTCATTTTTTTGCAAGTATATTAAGAAATATGATTTTTCAATTGTAACTATTGATGTAGTTATGAGAATTTGCTACCTAGGTGTTCATTTCAAAATTTTGGTTATGAACTGAACTTTGTGGGGAATCATGTTACAAGCGAACTAGAATTTAAACACTCGAAAAGGTTTGATTCACTAGTTGATGGAAATCAAGCAAATGCAAATAAATTATACAATACTAGATAATGTGGGGAAATACAAGTGAATTTGGTTAATGATTCAGTTGAATAATAAACCCCTACATTTGAATAAATTGGTCATTTTTACAAATTTTGAGAAACTTCAAAAAACAACTTGAGTTATTTTTTGATGCTCCAATTTCCATCTTGATGGAATTTTGACCATTAGGCTAACCAATTTTGAAACATAAAGCTATGCCACACTTTTATAAAGGAAGATCAACTAATACTAATCCAAAGTTTTAACTTGAATCACTAAAAAGTGACATAGGGGAGAGGACCCAGTAGTTGAGCATGTTTCAATAGTTGTGATAGTAGTTGTTTATATAACGCCCAATAGTTATGATAGTAGTTTATATAATGCCTAATAGTTGTGATTTGACTATCCATAATTAAACAAAATGTATTCCTTTGATATAAAAAGCAACCAATCATGTGATGCCACATCAACGCTCAACTACCCATGTTGTGAATGCACAAGTATTGATCTCACTTTCTTTTTGGACCTTTTTGGACACCAAGTGACAAAAAGCATGCTAATGTGGCATTATATTTGATGATGTGGCCTTGAAACGAAAGTTATACGCAGGGGACTTGCCAAGTAAGCTATTGTAAAAAACTAGGAGTGATTTGAAATTTTCATGTAGGATTTTGAAAAGTGTGAAGTTAGGGTGCACAACTATTGGGTCCTCTCCCCTATATATTTTGAATTTTGAAATGATGTAAAATAATAAATTATTTATTTTTTAGTTTATTTTATATTTGTATTTAGAAAGAAAAAAAAATTAAAAATTGAATTTATAGTTTTTTATAAAATTGACACTATAATTTAGTTGTTGATAAAATGTTGAAAAATGAAATTAGATGAGTCGTTGCTCTTTATATAGTAAATTTTATTTTGTTTTCCTTCATTTTTTGTGTAATTGTAAGTTAAAAATTTTATGCATGGATTTATTTTTTCTCAATTTTAATAAATATGCTTTTTAATAAATATTAAAATGTGTGTGTATTGAAAACTCAACTATTTCTATGGGACATTAATTTTTGAATTAACTAATTATTCAAAATAAAAAAATTAGGGAGAGGTGTATGAGCTTTGCTAGGTTTTTGTGGTGTATGTGGTCATCCTTGGCCCCTCTTGCGTCATATTGCGCTTATTATGCAAGAATTGCCTCTTTTCTTGTGTGTACGACTGCATTTAGTGCGATTTTTGTGTTTTAATATGCCTTCAACTAGCTCTAACCCAACAGTTCATGATGGTGCTAGCAGTTCGACGACTTTGGTCAATGGTTCCCCCTCCGAACAAGAGACCCCGAAAATTTGTTCCAAAATTTTTTCACGAGGTATGCATTTTGATTCTCCTGCTGATGTGGTTTTACCTTTACCAAAGTTTGATTCTGCTTGTCAACGGCTTGAAAGTCACACCCTTGTTGGATATTTTGTTGGGAGGACTCCCCCTAAAAGTATGCTTAAGGAATGGGTTAGCAAGGCTTGGGTCCCTCATGGGGTCCGCCTTGATATGGTCCAAAACTTGACCAAGGGTTTTTTTCTATTTTTCTTTTCAGAGGTTAGTCATGTACAGGCCATCTTAGGCCACGGTCCTTGGTATGTCTGATCTTCCTTATTGGTTTTCCAGGCATGGACCCATGATTTTGCTATCTCAGATGAGACTAAACTCTGGGTCACAATTTGGATTGAGTTTCCTAGTCTCCCTTTGCCTTGTGTGCCCTTTTTGAATCATATTGCGTCCTCATTGGGGAGGGCTATCTGCGTTGAGCCAGATAGGCTTTTTCAGGCCCATCCCCAGAAAAGGGTTTGTGTGGAAGTGGAACTTTCCCACGACTTGAAAGACTCCATTGATATCCAAATAGGAGCTCTCTTGCACACCCAAAAGGTCACTTATTTCAATCTTCCTAACACGTGTTATTGGTGTCAATCCTCAGACCACAAGATTAAGGACCGCTCTTTGGTAGTGCCTCATACACCTTCTCCACCACGAGGTATTGAGAAGCCTCATCAGGTGGATTCTTCTATTGCCAAGCAAGATACGGCTTGGACTACTATTACAAACTGCAAGAATAAGTCTACTAGTTCTGGGTCGGCTTCCAAAGTTGTCGAACCGGTGAAAATTGTTCCAAACCCTTCCACAAAGGGGATGGAAACTCTGGCCAAGGATGATAGCGTGCCTCTACAGCCTCGGCCTAAGATCACGCCTCAACCTATTGCTATTATGATGGCACAGCCGAGTGTTTTTGCTCCTGTGTTGGGAGCTCAAAGGCATTCTCGTAGCCCTTCTCCTCCCAGGGAAGAAGGGGAATATGTTCAAGAGAAGCGAATAATTTGCTCTCCTTCTATCCAGATTGGTTCAATGCTACCAGAATTTTTGCAAAATCATTTCTCTTCTCTGAACAAAGAGGAACTGGATTTCGATGATATGGACGTGTTTCATCCATGAACTTCCTTTCATGGAATGTTCAAGGTCTAATAGACCTCTCCAGAAAGTATATTGTCAAAGATACCTTGCGTAAGTTATCTGGTATTGAAGTGCTTTGCCTCCAAGAAGTTAAAATTTCTAGTTTTTTGCTTGCCTCAGCTTGTCGCTCTATTTGGCCAACCAATTCCATGTTTTTCACTACTCATGAACTTGGGCATGGCGGAGCTGTCACTCTTGTGTCCCCACGGTGGCACTCCTATGTGGTCGACCATGGATCTAATTCCACTCATCGGCTCGTCTGTATTTTTCTTAACATTGATAATCATTCTTTTGGGATTATTAATGTTTATGCCCCTAATGATGTTGTGGAATGCTCTATGCTTTAGCAATGGATTGCTGACTCATTGCCTGTTGCTACCTGGCTTTTATGTGGGGATTTCAATATGGTTGAGATGGCGTATGACAAAGATGGAACCTTTCCTTTCAAATGGGAAGCTGGTGAAAGAGAGGCATGGTTCTATATGCACAATAAATTAAGGCTTTTTGATACCAATATCAGCCGCCACCATTCTCATTCTCTCTGGCACACCTGGTGTAATTACAGGGTTGGTTCTGACAGAATTTTTAAATGCCTCAATTGTGCCATGATATCGGCTCAATATTTTTTCTCTTTTGACAGCTATTCCCTTTCGGTTAAGTCATTAGTGGCTATGACTTTGTTAGACCACTTCCCCATTTTCTTTTGCATTGAATGGGAGTTTCGACAGCCTCGCACGTGTAAGACTCAATTCTTTCTTAACACTTCTTTACTCTACCACAAGCCTACCCTGGCCCACATTCGTATAGTTTGGAATTTGGAATGCAAGCCAACCCATCATATTGGTTGGATTACTTGGTGGAATGATGCTATCACTCACACTGCTAGATTTATGTGCATTTATGGGTGCCAACTAGCCATTTTTTTGTCAGCGGTCTTATGAGGCTACCATTGCCGACCTGTGCTTAGCTACCAAGGCTTTAGCGGCCAGCCCCTTTTCCCCATCATTACAAGTTAGAGTTGTAGAGTTAAGGCACAAAAAGAAAATTGTTGATAGTTATGCCGCCAAAGGTGCACAAATCAAGGCATGTCTTCACTGGCTTAAAATTGGTGATCGTGCCTCCAAAGAGTTTTTTATGGCCTTGTGTGCCAAACACTCTTCCCCAGGCATTAAAAAAATTAAAGATGGTGTGCAAGTCCTTTCAAAGTTTCCTGACATTCTCCAGGATTTCGTGTGTCACTATAAGCAAGTTTTCACTGCTCAAGACCCCACGCCAAAGCCACAGCAAGCCCTCCAAGACTGCCTCGTTGTCATGCCACATAGGCTTTCTTCAACCTAGAAAACTATTGTGATCAATTGTTAACAATTGTTGATCTGAAAGAAGCGGTGCACTCCATGGCTGATGATAAAGCCCCAGGGATTGATGGATTTCCTTGCAAATTTTACAAGGCCCTTTGGGATTGTGTTGGCCTAGACTTGCATCATGTATATTTAGAAGCATTCCATGCTAACTCTCTAAGGGAGTTAATAAACAAAGGCAATATTAAATTCATACCTAAATCTGGTGATCCCGAAGACATTTGCAACTAGCGGCCTATCACGCTTCTCAATGTCTCCTACAAAATCATCGCCAAAGCTCTAGCCTTAAAATTTTTCCATCTTTAACCTCAGATTGTATGCTCAGAACAAACTAGTTTCATCAAATCCAAGTTTATTTTAGATAACATTATTGTTGTTTGGGAAGGCATGGAATGGGCTCGACATTCCAATCAGAAATCCATGTTTATCAAGATTGATTTTTCCAAAGCCTTTGATCACATTGAATGGTCGTTTATCCTTGCTATGCTGCAAGCCTTGGGTTTTGGGCCTAATTTTATTCAATCTGTTCAGATGCTCTTTGCAGACGCTTCGGCCTGCATTACCATTAATGGTTGCCAGTCCTCTACCTTTGGCCTCTTTCATTCCATTCGACAGGCTTGCCCACTTGCTCCTTCTCTATATGTGCTTGTTGTTGAAGGCTTTGGTTATCTTTTGGCTAACGCGGTTTCCTAGCAATGTGTCAAAGGCATCTCGTTGCCAAACTCTCAACCTCAACTTCTTAATGGCCATTTTGTTGATGACTCTTTCCTCACTATCTTGGAGGAAGAGGAGAACATTCAAGCGGAGCTTGACTGCCTTAATATTTTTTGTCTCGCCTCTAGCTCTACCATTCAATGGCACAAAACTCTTTCTTACAGACAATCAGTCTTGCCTAGTACCCTTCTTGGCTTCAGCAGTATGGTTGGAAGTGGATTGGGCCAGGAGAAAAATTTCAGTTCTTAGGCATTCCTTTTTCCTTTTAGGCATCCCCAGCTGAGCTATGGCAAGCTATGCTTTCCCGAGTTAAATAGAAGTTGGCTTACTAGATCACCAAGCCCCTATCTCTGGCAGGGAAATTTCAAGTTTGCTCAAAAGTTTTGGCAGCCGCCCATGTTTATTATTCCTCTTGTTGGGTGCCTTCTAAGGTTGCCTATAGCAAACTTGAGAAGTTGCTCTGAGACTTTCTTTGGGCCTCTTCTGAAACCCATAGAGGGTTTCATTGTGTTGCTTGGGAATTTTGTTATCTCCCTAAAGATTCTGGAGGTTTGGGATTGCTCTCTACCCAAAGGTAAGGAACTACCTTGTGTGTTAAATGGATTATCCATGCCCTCAAGTGTGGGGATGAGACCTGGAAAATTCTTCTCCACCATTGTATTCAGTTTGGTTTTCCTTTACATAGACCTACCTAGAAGGGGATTAGTTTTTAGACCCTTTTGGTCATGAAGGAACCAGTCCAAATTGTTGGGACTTTTGTTGCCAAAAGCATTTGGCGTGCCTAGGAGGCTATCAAACCCTAGCTTCGATGGGTTGGTTCTGGTTTTCATGATGGGCTTTCACTTAACCAGCAAAACATCTGGTGGTCGCCTCTTTTTGCTCGCAATGATCAACCTTTGGCTAAAGTTCCCTGGCTTAAAGCTCTTAGATTCCACAAAAAGGGTATCCAAACCCTCCAACAGCTTTTTCATAGACCCACCATGTGCATTATGCACTGGGAAAAGTTTTGTGCCATGTACAGGCTTCAAAACCAAGACCGTGCTACTTTTGATGGTCTGGTGAATGCTACTCTAGATGAGATGCATCATAAAATTGGTATTCAAGGGTTCAAACCTTGGTGGAAGGACTGGAAGTGGTACCCAAATACTCCTTTTAGGAACTACAAGCCTAGGCTTGGTTACAGGTGGCTTTCACCTCATTTTCCTATGATTCAGAGTTTGAACCAGAGGTGGCTTCTCCAATCTCCTGCTCCTATTTGGCGTAAAAGATCCGTTGCCACTTGGTCTGCAAGTGTTGAGCCGAAGTTAGCCCATTTTTCCTGGTGTATTATTTTTCAAGGCTTGCCTGTGGGCTCTTGACTTGTCCACTTGGGGGTCTATGACCCTCGGTTCCCTTTTTGTGGGTAGGCTGAGACTTTCAAGAAATTTTTCTAGTTTTTTCCCAGAGCTCAATAGTACTGGACTTGGATTCATGACTTCTTTCGGCCATTTAGGCCGGAGCCATTCTCTTGGCATATGATTATGTTGGGTGATTCGCCTAGAATACTGGCTAAGTATACCCAGCTTTGGCACACTTTAAGGGTGGAAATCCTCTTCAATATCTGGAAAGATAGAAATGCCTACGTATTTGCTCATTCTCAATTGGATTGTCAGGTTTCTTTGTATACAAAAGCTATAATTTATTCTAATGTGTTATTACAGATTCAGGTGCAAGCCAACAAAGTGGCTCTTGAAGTTGCTCACCTGCAAGTGCTCTTGGACCATTGGGGAAATGCATTGTGTATTGTTGCTCAGGTCCCTGCCTCGCCCTCTTCCTCCCACGGCCGGTAGCGGATCAGTTCTACACGTCCCTATTCTCAGCCTCCTCTCCAGTGGGATTCTCACCCTCCTCAATGGACTCATTCTTCTCTTCCATAGGCTATCCAGGGAAGGCCCTTTGGCAGTGTGTCGAGGAGTGGTGGTGGCGGCTCTGGGTGGCCTTCTAATGATACTCCTGCTTCTGGTTCTAGTTGGCCAGACTTTGGTAAAAGTTTCCTGTGGCTAGCTCTTGCAATCTCGCCTCATCGTGAGGATGAAGATAAAGATAAAGATACTAATGATGGTTGGGCTCCTCCTCCTGACGTCACTCTCGACCCTGCTGATGTATGGGGGAAGAAGGATGAGAGAGACCTTCCTGGCTCTGCTGGCACTACTTTGGCTGCTTGATGGCCTTTTTCTTGTTATGTTTGTTAAAAACTTGATCATTTAGTTTTTCTGGGCATGGCCCATATGACTCCGAGGGTGTGCCTTTTTACCACCCACTTTTTTTTGTGAATATGTGTTTTTATATTATTAATTAATATAGGTAGTTGCCTATTCATAATAAAAAAAGAAAAATTATACCATCTTAACATAAAATCTTTTATCTAGTGCATCACATTTTAAAATAAAATTAAATAGATTTTAGTATATTTTTTAACAAGATAATCAACCTTATATTTTGGTGTTAATAACCTACTTTTAGCAAAATAAAAATTATATATATATATATATATATATATATATATATATATATATATATATATATAATTTACATGAATATGTGTTGTTAAAACATAAAAAAATAATAATAATTTTATCCTTTTGGAAATTTGGCTTTAGAATGGTGCTACATATGTATTTAATGAACACTTTTATTTAGAAAATTTATGGTCATATCTAACTAGTTACAATGAATGTAGTTACATCAAATGTTTGACCAAAATTGATTTTTAGTTAAAAATACTTAAATTCACTTGTGGTGATAAGTTGGTTGAAAGTGTGACACAACTTTGCACTTTTACTTTAAAGGACTTGGAGAAACTTGCCAACACTACAAGATAAGCTAAACCTAGGAAAAAAGAGGGGTCCATCATTTTTCCAAAAGCAAAATGGGGTGTGTTATGAAAAGGCACAACACATGCTAATGTTGCGAGTCTTGATGTGTTGACCCATTGTGTAAAGGAATGAGTATTGTTTCATCAAGTTTTTAGGTTGACATGTCTTCTCCTCCTAGTCTAACATGCATTAGAATTTTTAGTGGTTTCATATAGTGAAAGCATTGAGTATTTTTGTCAACGTTTTGGGAGGTTTCATGTTCATGTCTCCATTGTGCATGTTAATAATGTGTGGTCTGAATTGTTGCCTCAATATGCAAAGGAAGGACTAAGATATTACATTATCATTGGAAGGGGAATTTTTTGTCAAATATTATCATTAGATACATATTATAATATAATAATATATTATAAGCATAATAAATAATATAATACATATTTTGTTAGATTTTTATTGTTTATATGTTTTTAATTCCTTATTGTTTTGATTATAAGGGAAAAATAGGTTTTGAAGGGCCCTGAAACCCTTTACAACTATAGATACAAAATGCTACTCAAAAGATACAACACTAGACAATCAACAACATCTAAAAACCCACAACCATAAAAGAAACAAATAGTTGCTCCAAAGATAAACAAAAAATAACAACAGCCAAACAACAACAAGCAACAGTGGGAAGGGAAAAGCTAAACCACATGAACAACCTTCTGACCACCACGAACAAACTTAACAAGGGACTAAGAGGAATGATTATGCTTAGGAATACCTCTCTTCCTTCTTTCCACAACCATCTGAGAAAGATCATCCTCCAAAGGATTAAAGCAAGGGGATGTTAGAGGACAAGCCAACAATGGAAAATAAGGGAGAGAAATAAGAGTGTCACTCCCACAACCAACAACAGCAAGAGGAGCTGCAGACAAACTAGTAGACACAACAACAACAACATCACCAACAGTAGTAGCAACCTCACCAACCGCAACAACATTTGTAAACAAACCAACCGCTTTAGTAGCAACTACAGACAAACCAGCAGCTACAGAAGAACCAACTACACCAACAACAACAACAGAATTAGTAGCATCAACAACAACTATAAAAGACCCAGGAGCAACAACAATAATAGTAGATGGCAACTAAGAACCTTCAGTAGTAGAATTCGCGACTTTAGAGGCCAAGACATCATCCCCAGATTCTTCCCCAAAATCATCATCCAGAGCATTAGATTCACCCACAGTAAGATGCTCACGAAGAGCATCTTTCCACCAAGTAGCATAATTACGACGAGATTTCTGACAGTTTGCATCCAAATGACCTATAGAAAATCATCTCCTATAGCGCAAAGGTAGACCCTCATAGTCAAGAATATGAGACCATGGTCTATCCCCCACCATCAAAATAACCTCCCCAAGTAAATATTTTGAGGTATCAATGTCCACAAGAATGTAGGCGAAAGTAGGATGATCATAGATAAGAAAAGACGAATCAACCATAACAAACCTACCAATAGCATTTCCAATAGACTCAAAGCAAGAGGGATCCCAAAACTGAAGAGGTAAATTAGGAAGTCTGACCCAAGTAGGAACAACACTAATAGATTCAAAAAGAGGGTTGAAAGAAGGGAACCAAGGCCAAAGAGAAAGCGAGTGCTTTCCCCACAACCAAACACCCCCTTCCAACACCCGAGCCCTGTCCTCCTCAGATTGAAAAGAAACCACAAAAAACCCCTCGCTGAAGGATAGATTTCAATCTTATCCTCAATAATAAGCCTCCAAGACTCCAAAACCCATTTGTGCAAATTTGGAAGGGAAGACCATAAACCATTAAATCTACAAATAAGAGCAGAACTAGAGAAATATTCTTCTTTATCCAACACCTCCTGCCCATAAATAATAGTAGGGGCAGAAGAAGAGCAATGTAAGGGTTTACACTTAAAAGAGGGAGGAGAAGAAGAAGGGATTTTACCACTAAAATCAACCACATTAGCAAAGGACTGAGAAGCAGGGCACAAAAGAGGAACATCCATGTGCAGTGACCCAGACCCTAAAGGAGGAAAATCAGAAGTAGCAAACCCACCAAGCAAAGGTTGTGAACCGTCAAGAGAAAGACCCACAACAAAAGATAGCGGCAGCCCAACAGCAAGCAACAAACCATATGTAGACACCTGCAAGCCAACAACACACGACCCAGCAGTGGCCAAAATTGACCCAAAAGTAGCTGATGGCACACTAGAAGCCGGCGACGCATCAACAATAGACAACAAACCATCCGCATAATGCAAGAGAGTTTCAACAAAGAGCAGGATAGCCATTTCAGCAAAGAGCGGGAGAGCCATTTCAAAATCTTCTATTAATTTCTTATTGTTGTCTTATATATTATATTATATTATATTATATTTTAAACATGTTATGGGTCAACATTTGTTACAATTTTATTTTTTAATTGTTTATCATTGTCATCTTTAGCTAGTTGTTTACATACATTTTTCTTTTGTAAAACAATATTGATTTTTCTTTCCATTGTTTTGGCAGTTGTTTCCTTTGTAGTGATATCTATTGCAAGCACATTCCTCTTAATTCTACACAGCTATATATGAATTTTTCATGCATTTTAAATAAAATATTCTCTTGGTTTGGTTGTATATTATTATGTTTATATATTTATTTTAATGGGAAAGACTCTTTACATTGCTCCTATCACTTAGAAGGCTACCAACATTTTATCTCTCCTTTGTTACAATTGTTTGCTTATAGTTTCGAGCCATGTTTTTTTTCCAAATTTTATTCGTTGCAATATATTTTTAATGTAATATAGGTTTGACACTATCCTTTTCCTCAAGTCTACCCTCTTATTTGATGATTGTGTGTACTCTACATGATCTATGCAAATGAGAAGGGGAGAGTGGTCTTGCATCATTCAATAAAATATTGCACTCTAGAGAACTAAAGTATCCTCCCCATTAGTAAATGGCATAGGCAAAGATGGTGGAAGATTGTATCTTGTTATTCCAAAAAGATGAAAAGGTTTAACTAGTGAATAAAACTGCATGTGTGTGAGAATGCTTCTTTTCCAAAGCTACATTTGAATTTGATTTTATCTCTCATTCTGAAATAAAACTCACTTGATTTGAAATATGAAATGTGGTTGCATCATTAACCATATCTTGTTTAATTCTTGATATTAAACCAAATTGACACAATATATTTTTAGCCCTATATTTCAAGTTTGAATAGTTTTGAAACCATATCCAAGTATTGCTAGTTTTCTTTCTAACATACTACAATTTAGTTGCTTTGTAGTTGAGAGTAATTGAAATGAATTTTTTGGGGTTCAAAACCATTAATGCTTTAACAATTTCAAGTGATCTTAAGAGCATTCAAGTAAGTATTTACAAGAGCATTTCAATGACATTCAAGGGAAAATTATTGAAGTTTTATTGCAGCAATCAAAGGTCATATTGAATCATGTCAAAGGCATAGTGCATCATGCATGTTGTTGAGCTAATGTGTTGATGTAGCATTGAATATTTAATTCAAGCATTGTTTTATATCCAAATTCAAGATCAAGATCTACATTCCTTAAAGCCACTTCATGCTATCTATTGTGGATTTAAGACTTCATCCAAGGTATCCTTGTTTCATGTTTCATGTTTATGTTTCATTATTTCATCACAAGGTTTAATTACCAAAATGGGGTTTGACCAAGGAAAACCCCCATTCCCTAACAATCAACATTTTTTTCTTCTCCTTTGATGTGTGATTGTAGGTTTTAGATTGAAGATCAATTGGAGAGTAAAATTTTCAAAATTACAATGTTGTAAAAGTTGTCATCTTTGTTACAAGATCAAGAAAACTAAGTTATAGAATTTATTTTTGACTTTCAGGAGCCGAACACCTGGGATCTAGGAGTGTAAACATTGAAGAACTGGATCTCGAAATTGATTTTCTAGAACCCTAGCAAGGACCCATTTTCCACTAGGCGGATGAGTCCTCAGTGAGGCCTGAAACAACACTTTTCCAAAAAGGTACATATCATTTCAACCTCTGAAAACCTTCCTTTTTACTATTATAATAGTTAGGTTTGTTTTCTGATTGTTAAATTTATGCATTTTACCACTCATAATTGAGTGAAACATCTAGTAAAAAATTGGGTTCCTCTATTTGGTCAATCCCATTTGGGGTGAACACTCTTTTTCTATGTTTTAGGTGTGTGTCTCACTATTTACATAAGCCTCCATATTTGTAGATGAACTTCCAAAGTCATACATAACCCATGAAGTGGCCAAATCTATTTTAACTTCACTTTTCATTTGTCAAATGTATCTTGAGGAGGGCCACACAAAGTGAAATGAATCAGAGTTGCAATCGTAATCCTCTATCTCATGCACTCTTGGTTTTTGTGTGTGTCTCACTAAAATAGATTACAAATTTCAATTGTAGCACTCTTCTTGCATCTCTTTGAATAATTCACACTATATTTGAAAGTAATGCCATCAACAATCTTAGAGATGATCAAATTTGAATACCCACCACAATATTTTTTAGGTTTTGTGGAACTATTATACATATGTTGAATCTTATTAGCTTGTCACAATTTGATGAAGATGCCACACTATACTTTTCCTAAGACTAATAATTATCCAAACCAATTAGTGTATCAACATAAGAAATTGATACCCTTAAATTTGATTTCCCATACATGATATCAAAGTAACCATGAAAATATTATTTTGCAAGAGACTCCCTTTCATCATCCTTAAAACTACTTCTAGCTTCAACCTTTGCAACTACAACTGACAAGTTCCTTCTGTGAACAAAATTAAGCCTTGCATTACAAGTAAACTATCACAAGCTTCTATTTATCTAAAGATTTGATTAAATTTTATTTTGAAAAAAAAACTCACATGACTTACACTTTTATATAGAAAATCACCCTAAATAAAATTTCATAAGAAAAAAAAAGATTGAATTTAACATACCACATCAAATTTTAAATGTACTTCATTACCCATAAAAAAATTTATATTTTATTATAATAGAAATAGAGTCCACATTAATGCCCATATGGAAATGCATGAGTAGGAACCAAATCTTTTAAGTTTTCTATTTTTATGTGATAAATGCTATCTTGATCTCCTTTAGAAAATAATTGATCTTTTTAATGACTATGTAATTTTAACATACTATATTTTTATTCTTAAGCTATTGTGTGCCTTTTTTGAAAAAATGGCACTAATAAAATTTGTTTGATTACATCTTTTCTTTGTTGCATTTTTCTTTCCTTCACACTCGTTACAAAAATATCCTAGAGCATGAGAAACTCTCACATAATTTTTTTTTAATTTATATTTTTTCTTTTCACGTTTAATATTTAAATATTTAATTTCTTGCAAAAATGAATTACTAACTTTTTGTAGAAATTTCATTTGTAAATGAACTTGTTGATAATTGACTTACAAGTAGTGTTATAGAATTTTAGTGTTCAAATAAACTTTTGGGAATTTTCAATATCTTTTGTAAGATTTTGCTAGCAAATGATCATTTGAAGATTTTGGATATATACGTAAATTACCAGTAATAATTCTTCAAGTAATAAAATTTGTTTGATTACATCTTTTCTTTGCTACATTTTTATTTCCTTCACACTCGTTACAGAAATATCCTAGAGCATGAGAAACTCTCACATAATTTTTTTTTAATTTATATTTTTTATTCTCATGTTTAATATTTAAATATTTAATTTCTTGCAAAAATGGATTACTGGTTTTGTAGAAATTTCATTTGTAAATGAACTTGTTGGTAATTGACTTACAAGTAGTGTTATGGAATTTTGGTGTTCAAATGAATTTTTGGGAATTTTCAATATCTTTTGCAAGATTTTGCTAAGCATTTATGATCATTTGGAGATTTTGGATATATACGTAAATTACCAGTAATAATTCTTCAAGTAAACATTGCACAACAATGATCATTTGGAAATTTTGGATATATACATTACAAAGATCTTCCATTTTTAGGCTTTGAGGATGCAGCGCTGTGTGGGCGTGGGCGAAAGAAGTTCCCATTTGAAATGCTCTGAGGACATTGGCAATGAGGAAGCAGACTCGAAGGATGGTGATGGTGGAGGACGGTGGGAGGCGGATGGATGGTGTGTGGACCCTTTGCTGGTGACTTCCTTGGCAGAGGGTGACACTCTACTTCTGATAGGGGTCTCTCTATTCTCTCCTTTCGTGCTCTAGATGTGGATCTTGGTGGGGGAGGGTGTTGCAATTCTTCTGTGGCTCTCTCCTCGATTTTCTTTGGTTGGATGGGAATGACTGTTGTTGTTCCTATCGTGATAGGCAGTGACTTTTTTCCTCTCTAGGTGTGGATGAGCTTGCTCCCATTGGTTTCTTTTTGGTTGCTCTCTCGGCAGTGGGAATGGTTGTACGTTGGTTGCTTTCTGGTTGACTGGTTGTTGAATGGGCCTATTAATAGTCCTATTTGGTGCAATAGGATGGATTGGTGGTTCATACTATTGACCTATTTTTCTTTTGGCTTCTTTTTGGTTGTCCTTCGTCTCTTCCTGTTGTGTGTGTGGAGGCTGTCTTTTAGGTGTTTCAGTTTTTAGATTGGGTTGGTTTTCTTTTGTTCCTTCTCTATGGATTGTTGGAGCCTCCTTCTGGCTGGATGTGTGGATTTTTGGCTCGTCTCTAGCCCTGACTAGTGTGTTGGGGTAGCTTGGTGTTCTTTGTTGTTGGGCCTTCTCCTTTCTCCTGTCCTTTGTGGTTTCCCTTGCTCCCTGTGGGACTTGGTTTTTCTTGCTCATTCTGAATCTAGGAGACTGCTTTTGGTAGTTCTCTGGTCTATGTCTCTGGTGTTGAACATTATGCTTATCTCTCCCTGTTCTCTGTGGGGTGTTTTGGACCGGGCTGAATGTGACTCTTACTCTACTGCCCCAATTGTTCTCTATGGTTTGGGTTGCTTCTATGTTGGAGCTAGACATTTCAGATTTGAGATTGCGGCTGCAGCTATGTTGGCCCTCTTTGTTGTGGCTACCCCCGGGTTGCTGTTGATGGGGTTTGTGTCTTTTGTGAAGGCTCTAAAATGGTGGTTACTTAGGGATGCTACTGATTTGTGTTGGGTGTTTTGGACTAGGTTGAATGTCATTCTTACTTTGTTGCCCCAGTTGTTTTCTTTGGTTAGGGTTGCTTTTGTGATGGAGCTAGATATTTTGGTTTTGAGGTTGCGACTGAAGTTCTGCTGGCCCTCTTTGTTGTGGTTGCCCCCCAGGTTGTTTTTGATGGGGTATGTGATTCTCTTGTGGGATGAATTGTTTCATGTTTATATTTTGATGGTTCAGTGTTCTTAGTATTTTTTGAAGGCTTTGAAGTGGTGGTTAGTGAGGGATGCTACAAATGGGTGTTGGGTTATTGTGTTGGCTTTCTCTTCTGGTCCTATGGAGGTGGACCTCCCTTAGCTATTATTATTAAGGTGGATAGTTCTCCTATGGAGGTGGAGGTGGAGGGTGTTATTATTTTCCTGGTGTGGTAGCCTTGCTATTTGTTTCATCCTTCTCTTGGTTTCAGAGATGGATTCCTGGTTTGAGCAGGGGTTTGTTGAGCTCTCCATCTCCCCTATTGAGGTGGGGTCTTTGGTTTTTCTCAATTTTTTGATTAGGGGTCTGATGGTGTCTTACACCATTTTGCAAATTATTTTTCTTGGCTTAGTGGTGTCTTCCATGAGCGACTGGTTTGCTGATGCTTGGCAGATGCAGGCAGGTTCTTTGTTTATCTTTTAGGGTTTCTAATCCCAGTTAAAACTAGGTTGTTTTTGGGCCTTAGGCCCTTGCTTGTTTGTAAGTTGCAGCATGTGTAGTCTTGCAAATCTTTAGTGGATGTTGTAGGGCTGCTGTTGGTCTTTGATGTTTTTTAAATTGTAGCCTGTCTTTTTGTGTATTGGGTTTTAGGCCCCATCAAAACCTATTTTTTTACCTCTAATCAAAACAATTTTTTTTGTATTGTATTGATGAAATTCAATTACAAAGAATAAAATGCAATTATAAAACTGCATGGAGAAACTGTACAAATTAGCAGAACCATTACAAAATTAAGAGCGGTAAAAACAACCACAACTCTAACAAAATCAAGAGCAAAACCTATGTAAACAACAACAGCCTAAAAAGTCAAGTAAGTTGAAATGTTACATCTTGGAAAATAGAACCTAAACTTTGATCGATACTTTTTTTTTTCAACAACTACTTGATTTGTCCAATGTGAAAACTCATCGTAAGATTCTTCAAAGCACAACAATTTTTTTTACCATTTAATTTTCACATAAAAACAAAAAAAAACATAACCATATTTTAAAACATTAAGATTCTCTTTCTTCAAATCAAACCCCTTTCTTTTTTATTATTAGTACTTGTTGTAGGCATAGTATATTGCAATGAGTTTTGCTTTATAAAGTTATTTCATCAAATCTTTCTAAAATAAATAAATGTTTTTTTTTTAGAATGATTTTTTAATGTATGTAATTGTTATTTTATATTAAAGATTTGGATTCACACTATTAAAATAATTAAATAAACTTAAATTAAAGCACATCCATAACATATAAAATAATCTTCTTAAGATTTGGCTTTACACAATTAAAATATAAATTTAAATTAAATTTTAAACTATTTGATATTACCACTTTTTAATTTTTAAAATTTTATTAACTTCAAAACATAAATAAACAAAAATAAGAATTAAATTAAAATAACTAAAATTAGTATGATTATCAATTAAATTATAATTCTAATCCTATTATTATTAATTATTATAATCCTATGATTAAGATTAAAATTAAAAATAAGGTAAAAATTAAGATTAGAACTATTAAAAATAAAAAATAAAAAATAATATTATTAATAAAAATCACTTAAATATGATTAATAGATATAATGTTCCAAAATTTTATTGATCTAATATCTTTATTTTAATTTTATAGTTATGGATAGTGTTACAACTATGGTTAGGGTTAGAGATAGGTCTAGGATTAAGATAGTGGTTTAGAATTTATTGTTAGAGTTAGAGTTAGGGTTAGGGTTAGAGTTAAGGGTAGGGTTAAGGATATAATTAGAGTTAGGGTGTGAGTTAGGATTAGGTTTAGGTCATACAAATAACTAATTAAAAATACTAAAACACTATAATTAACAAAACTCTCATTTATTTTTTTCACATTAATAAAATTTACATTTATTTTTTTTCAAATCTAGAAAACAATAATTACAATACTATAATGGCAAGCTCTATGTGCACTTGTTTAAATCAAATTTTGAAATTTTAAGATTTAAATTCTTAAAGTTTCATGATAATAAAAATTTAAATTTAATAAATCTTTTAAAGTGTATTAAATTTTAAAATAATTTTTTTTGTATTAATAATATTTTAAACAATAGTATACAACTTTATCACAGCTGTATAATCATTTTACACGGAATTCATTTAAGCTTTAACAGTCATATATAAGTTGAATACATTCAATTAAGCAAAGATCCCATCATTATATAGGCATATATACTCATATCCACAAAGGATTGTGCAAAAAGAGATACAATGTATAATACATATTAAACATAGAATTAGAAGGCTTTGTAGATGTCAGCTAGCATCCCAATTAGCCAATGTGTTGACTGCATCACATTCCTCCCTGGAGAAAACTTCTTCAAGCTCTAAATTCTAGATTATATCCAATCTTGGGCCTCTCTCCTCTTGGGTGCATTCCTCTCTCCTTAGCCGCTCATTAAAATCCTTCTTGAAGGTCTCCAACACTTCCAAGAATACAAAAAGATTGAGCTACCCCTATTGCCATGAGTGAGTCTTTTGGTAGAACTTGCTCTCAACAACCTCCATTGTAGCCATCACCTGCAAATCAATATTGAAGAGGGTGAGTCTCTTGGTAGACTCAGTAAGTATCCTTCACACCCTATTGTATTTGTCCCCATTCATTGCCTTCCAAAGGTACCACAAAATTTTAGATGTTAAAATAAACCAAAATAGATGCATATCTTTATTCAATTTCCTATTATTTCCCACAAGTACTTCCTTCCAATTAATTTTTCCATTATTATCCCAAATTTCCAAATCGTTAAGAAATAAGCTCCATATTTTGTTAGCAAAAAAGAAATAAAAAAATATGTGTTGCACAGTCTCAGGTACCCTGCATAGTTTACAAATATCAATGTCAGTATTCTTTAATTTAACAAGCACTTTTTGCAACACTACAAGCCATTTGAAACATGTTTTTTTGCATCAATACCTTTATGCCACAGAGAACAAAACACTTTATTCCAATCTTTGTTATCAAGGTTGGTCTTCCAAACTTTGTTAAGATGGTCAATAGGGGTGTTGGAGTGGAGTAACTCCTTGTACATAGTTTTGGCTTTTACATCTTGCAGAGAAAGATAACCCTTCCAAAGAACCTCAATTAACTTATCAACCCAATTATCTATTTTAAGGCTTGTCATCCAATCTTTGCAAGATTCTTTAACAACAAAATAGGTTCTATGGTTGGAGGGAGGTAAATAAAAATCAACCCTTAATTGATCCCAACTAATCAAGACACCATCCTTGATGATATTGCTAAATGTTTTGATACCAGCTTGAAACCATTTCTTAGCAAAGCATCCTTGTTAGAAGGCTAAAGGTTTCCCATTATGTTCAAGGTTCCACCATATGGACCTACCAGGATGGATCAGATTGTTATTAAGACCAATTAAGGGAATACAAGTGAAGTTACCCCTCACCTCTTCCCAAGCCCTCCAAATACTCCTAAAGACTAGGGAACCAACATGCAATATTGGAGACTTGGTGATGAGGAGATCACTAATTTAGGCAGACCCTTCCAAGACTTAGCTAGCTTGGGGACAACAAGAGAAATGTTATTCCTTACAAGCACCTTCCAGGGCTCATTCTAGGGCCTTGATGACCCACAGTAGCCAAGGCAACACCATTCTTCCTGAGATCTTTGAGATGAACCCCCCCATTTGCTTTGTCCTGAAAACACCACTCCCACTTAACATAATGCAACTTCTTCTTGCCTTTCCCATCGGACCAAAGAAACCCCCTAATTTTCTTTTGAACTTCATTAACTTGGTAACTATTAAAAAACCAAATAGATGTAAAGTACAAAGTGTATGAAGAAAGAATCTTTTGGCATACTTGTATCCTTCCAACAAGTGAAAGGAACTTCCTATTCCAACTGTCCAACTTCTTCTCAATTTTTCTTTTCAACCACAACCACATCTCTTTAAGGTTTGGAGAGACTAAAAATGGAATCCCTAGGTACCTCACCTGCTTATGAGGTCCCTCCCATTGAAGGTCCAATTTGTGCAGCCAAGGGAGCGGAGTATCCTGTCATCCAAGCATTACAGACTTAGCCTTAGAAACCCTTGCTTCAAATGCCTGGGAGAAGATCTCTAGTTTAGTCATGAGGTTGTTAAGATTCTCTTCTTCTAACTGCACAAAGATGGAGGTGTCATCAACAAACTGAATGTTCAGGAATTTGTTATTATCAAGGAGTAGCAACCCCTTTACTTTGGGGTAAAAACAAGTGTCTCTTAGCAAATAATGTAGTGCATCAACCACAATCACAAACAATGCAGGTGCAATGGGGCAACCCTACCTAATAGACCTCTCAAGTTGAAAAACCCTAGACCTTGAACCATTTACTTCCACCTAAGTAGTAGCATCCCTCAATAATGTGTTGATCATATTGGAGAACTCCTATGGAAACCCAAAGGCTTCTAGAGCCATTTTGAGGAAGGGCCATTCAACTCTATCATAGGCTTTCTCCAAATCTAGTAGTATAATTGCAACCTCCTGTTGAGAACGCTTTGCCCAGTCTAAGGCCTCCCAGCTAGTCAAGAGGTTCTCAAGTATATATTTGCCTTTAATAAAGACAATCTGTGTTGAGTTTATAAATTTGGGGAGGATGTTAGTTAG
>VDFB02165320.1:10657-42308 GCA_007258455.2 Sequoia sempervirens | reverse complement strand
AGAACTTGTGAACAGTTATAAAAAAAAAATCAGTATTTCTTTCTTTAAAATTTACACTCAGCTGTATATGAATTTTTATATATATATACACTCAACTGTATATGTATATATATATATATATATCCATACATATATACCAAAATGCAAGTTTGAATAGGAAAACCATTTCCAGAAAGTGATATGATCTCTGTCAAAAATACACAAATATCTCAGAAATTTTTAAACCTGGAACAAGAACAAAAGTATCTCTGAGAAAACATGTAAATTGAAAATCCTCTTGATTACATTGTCATATACTTACATACAGAAGTACATTTCTGAGTAAAGGTATACAATATAAAATTTGAATGCAAGTTTTTCTTGCAAACCTCTGTTATTCCGAATGAATTGCGCTGTTTCTGTATATTACTAATATTCAGAAACCTGTATTAAAATTGAGAATTACACCTTCAGTCAGCTTGAATTTGGAAAGAATATAAGTATATATAGAAATCAGTGAACTCTGTTTCATATAAAAGAATTAATTAAATTTCTCTACTAGTACACTGATAGTATTATGACATACATGTATTTCTTTAAAAACAGAGTCTTTTACCAAATCAGAAAAGAATTACTTACAAAAGAGTAGATGAAATCTTACTACTAAACTTACAACTTTTCTTTCAAAAGATGTTATGAAATTCTCGTTTGAAATTCTTTTAGAATCAATTAAATGCATGAAACATGTAAGAAAATGCACAACTTTATGCTTTTGTATTTATTCATACTTCACTTTTGGTAACT
Source organism: Sequoia sempervirens (assembly GCA_007258455.2). Lineage (NCBI taxonomy): Eukaryota > Viridiplantae > Streptophyta > Pinopsida > Cupressales > Cupressaceae > Sequoia > Sequoia sempervirens. Next base: position 41,525 of record VDFB02165320.1, on the reverse strand, counting down.
TTCGGGACAGGATGCCGAAGGTGGACCCACAGAGACGGTAGTATTACCTTTTCTAAACTACCATTTGCTTGTTTTATTTATGCTTGGCCAAGCACTTGTACCATTGAAATAGATGGATTTGTTTTAAAAGCCTAGAAACGTATATGTATTTGAGTCTCTGCCACCTCCTGTTGCAAGAAATGTGTTTTTCTCATGTTAGAAATGCATATAGGCACCAGACATGCATCGAGAGTTCCCTCCTGTTTTACTGTGTCGGGTTGCTAGGCTCCTTTATGCAGGGCCGGGGATTCCTTCGAGTTAGGAAGGGACCCGGGGAAGTCATGTACTTCGTGGTTAGGCGGAAAAGGTGCCTGAATCACACTCTTGGCCCCAGCTCGCAAGAAGACTGATGGTGTCACGGCAGTTGGAGGTTCAGAGTTTTATTTGCTATTGATGAACTTGTGTAACATTCTGGAAATTGCTTGTATAGTGCCATTGTATGTATATTTATATTTGACATTCATTGTTGAAACTTTGAAATAGAAGTATGGCATGAAAGAATCTAATGTAATATTGATATGTAGAATTAAGTTTTATGACGTAGCATTGAAAAAGATGTTTTCATTGGAACTATTGAATTCTTTCGAGTATAGATGAATATGTATATATGAAAATTTCATTAATGTACTTTTGCCATGTGCATAATCTTGATAAATTATAATGTTGTTATTGTATACATGAAATGCAATTTAAATTCTCTATTATTGAGCTCAATTTGGAAGTTTTTATGAATGATATTAATTACTTGAAAACCCTTTTGAAACGGAATTGAACAATTGAAAATGCTCTTAATTTTCCGAGCGCTACAGGAAGTTAGGTGTGCAGCACTGCCCCAAATGAATCTTAAGGAAGTTAGGTGTGCAGCACTGCCCCAAATGAATCTTAAGTTGGTTTCAAGGGTGAAGCTAATAGCTTTACCCTCTTGGAGGAACAAAAAATCCCTGTTTGGTTCCAGGTTGAGGAATCTCCTCACTACATACTTCCTATCAGGGGACTCAAGTCCCCTGACATTCCAAGAGGTACAGTTAATTATCATTAGCACTATTGGGGGGAGAGGCCTCTTTAGGATTCTCTTTGTCCTCCATCCGCTTGGGAGAGGGGATAATTAGAATAATACTGGTTTTCTTTCTCTTTCCAATCACACAACTATAACTATTATTTCTTATGGCTAAAGTGTTTCCCTTTTTTGCCCTCTTTTCTTGGGTTCATTTAGAGGAATAAGGGAATTCTTAGCATTCTCTAATCCCACCTCTTTTCCAGAGTTTTCCTTAAGTGCGGGTGTGACCTTAGAGTCCCTAGGCTTAATAGCTTGAGTCTTGTTAATGAGGTCAACAGACTTTCTAGGGGTCCCCTCACCACCAAGCTCAACAATACTATCAGTAGGAACCCTAACTAGGTTGGAGGAGTTAATAGGTTCTTTGGAAGGGTTTGTCTTGTCTACTTACCACTTTCTAACCATGTCAGAAAGAGTATCAAGAGTCTCCTCCAGTGGTGACTCTTTTCTCACATCAGAAAATTTAATAGGATCCATTGCAAAATCAGGGTCAAGGCTGCTAGAGTTAGGGATGATGGTTTCTTCATCAACCATGACACCATTAATATAAGTTTTAATAATTTCCACTTTATTGTTATTTATATGGGTTTCTCCTTTCTTTCTTAAGTTCTCGATAGCCAACTGCTAAGCATTTTTTTTAACAATTCCAGAACTAGAAGAACTCCCCCAGGTGCAATGGGAGGAGCCTTCGAGACCAAACCAAGGCTGGAAACCACAATAGGAGCAAAGGGAGGAGTAATAGGGTCTTCACGGGACATAGGCCCTATTGGCTGCGATAGGGGGGCACGCTCAATAAAACCCAAGGGGTCAAAGTGGTTATGGGTAGAAATCTTTGGATTGGAGCTGATGGCGGGAGAAGAGCAAGGAGAATGCACAAAGTTGGAAGCAATCAAGGCTGAGTCAAGCCTTGAAGACATGTGGGTACGAGAAGAAGAAGAAAAACCAAAGGAGGGTTGCGGTGAAGAGCCACGAGGACTGAGGGGTTGGGCAAAATGACCTCAATAGCCAGCTGCTTCGGCCCAAGCTTTGATGCTGAAGAGCAAGGGTTTGCAGACCTAGGAGAGCCCTGCTTAAGAGGACAATTTTTTTGAAGGTGCCTCTCTCTATGACAAAGATAATAGGCCCCCAACCCACCAAGAACCTCCACTGGGCAGATATGAAGGTTTTTCTCAATTCTCAAACCAATATTCTTTGGTAACTCAACCGCTGGGTTGAGTGAGATGAGCGCCCTAACATTCATGTCAGTTAGAGTCACTTTAGGTCTATCCACTTGCAAAACATTTCCAAAGGGTGTGAAGATTTGGGGAACAAGGGACCACATGTCTTGAGGGATATCTCTAATTAACAACCACCTAGGGCTAGAAAGTGCAAGAATTTCTTCACAGTTGGCCCCGAGTGTCCAAGGCAGAACCATAAATATTGATTTCCCAATGCTCCAATAGGGTTTTTTTAAAACTCTACTTTACATTTCATTATTTTTGAAATAAATTAAAAATAATCCTCTCTATATCATTCTACATAAAACAATTTGAATGTTAAGCTTTTTACTCGATATAGTATTGAACCAGTTGTCTAAATACTTCCTAGTGAGGAGATTGCTAGGATCCACCATAGCCAAGAAGACCGCGACCCCTGCCAACCTACCCCTCTCAGTGTGTATATGATTTAGCATTTCAACATTCGGAGAAATAATAGTGGTGTCCAGAGGATACTCACCTTGCGGTCGACCATTTTCAACGTTCTCACCTTCTTCATCCACTTCTTCAAACACAAACTTTGCATTTTCCGAACACCATGGGGTTTCAAGAACAACGACATCACGTAAGGACAATGGCGTATTAATTGGCTTAACTCCTTCGGTCCCTTCCAACAAACCCTAATTGGAGTTGGGGGGTGGAGTCCCCCCTCCATGAGAGAACACATGCATTTGTAGACTTTCAAGCTGACAAAGAATCATAGCCTTCCACACACAACCCACATAAACCCAAAAAAGAAAACACATAGGACAAAATGCAACAGAAGGGCAAAAAATGAGTGCAAACACTGTAGAGTACGAAGGGAAATTACCTTCGTGGGGGAGAGCCGAGTCTCCCCCACCACAATGTTGGTGACAAACTTTAGAACCCTCATGTAGACCTTCGCTTCTTTTGGGTCTTTAAAAGAATTTTCAATAATACCATTAAAGTTATATTGCATTTATTTTAACTTGGTAATTTTGTAATCATCAAGTGTCCAAAGTGTTAAGTGAATTAGACATTGCCAAATTTCTTGACTGAATCAAAGGATTTTTTTTTTTTTGTTGCTATGACACCTTTGAAAGCTTGACAATTTTCATATTGACTATAAACTTTTCGAATAGGAATCACACTCCCTTGTCAAAGGTTATTCATTATAATTAGACCAACATTAATATTTTCATACAATTTTGTACTGGTTTCAAGATTGTGCAGTATTGTAATTGTTGGTTTGGTTCAAAACCATATAAAAAATATTATTATATTTTTTGAATCCTCTTACAACGGATATGAGATATTAGTACACAATACATTTATTTTTTTAATATTTTATTAATTTAAAAATACACATTTTTATGAAAGTCCAAAAAATGAATGAAACTTTTTGAACCAATCAGATTGACAATAAATTATTTTTATAATTTTTTAGATAAATATTTACTTTCCATAAGATTTTAGACTTTCAGATGAAAAATAAATATCATATATGTACCATGTACCTAACTCAACAGATAAATGTTTTTACATTAAATATTCTCCGAAATGCTAATTTCACAATTATACCTATACATAAGAATACATTTTTTTTTCCAAATAAGAGCGCTCTCTAACATTTGAAGGGTAGATCTCGATTGATAATAATAATTGCTTGACAGGAAAGGTCGACTGTCAAATTTTCGCGTGCCCTCCATTGAAGCGCCATGCTCAAAACCTTTATTAATCATTTTCATGCTGTTTTTGGTATCTTCTATTTAATTACGTCTACTGGTATCGAGGAAGAGAGCTGGAAAATGCAAGGGCGCCTTGAGGGAGGCGTTTGAGAGAGCGAGGCGTTTTGTCAGCTGTTTCACTTTTGAATACCTGGACTAAGCCACAGGCGTATCTAGGAATAGGGAAGGCGAATTAGGAAGGCGTATTTCAATTTTGACAGAGAGACTGCCAATCGAAGGGGCGACCAAAGCTGAGGTATACCATTTTTCTATTTAGGTTGCAGTTTAAAACCAGGTTTCTTTCTTTCTTTTTAAAAACTGATCACCAGTCTAAAACCTGCAGTGGCTTCTTGTTTGGTTGAAATACCTTATTTATTTATTTATTTTAAGAGCAATTAAACACAGAAAAATCAAAAGGAGTACATGAATGCACAAACTTGAGCCTGTCGACCAGATCTAGATCCTGCACCCTATAGAACGATGACACAATAAGAAGTTTTCTTATTTGTTTTAAACTTCTAGCTCCTTTGAATAGGAAATAGTGAATCAGCCTTGTTAAATATTGAAACATTTTTTTATTCTATTTAGTTTGTCGCGATGTTTGGGAATATTTCGGCATTTATAGATTAGTTTAAAGTAATTTGATTTAATCTCAGCAATACCTGCGTGCTAGACAGAGAGGCACAGGGTCAAAGCCGAGATTAACTGTCAGGCATTCAAGACTGATTTTAAATAGCCAGCGGTTTTAAAATTTATTAAACAACGCCGGGTTGTTCCGCTTGCATAAGTTAAGTAACATTTATAGATTTATGGCATGGTGAGCCGTGACCTTGGGCCTAGGGGCGCGGGTTGTGTTATGAGGAAACTTTAGAATTATGGGGATTTGTGGAATACATTTAAGAGATGGATTGATATTACATTGTGAATAGGTTTAATAATTGATCAGAAAAACTGTAAACATTGTAATAATGATAAATAAGTTAAAACACTTACAGGTGTTATTGAATGGTCTATTGCTACAAATATTTATAGCCTTGTTAGCCAAACACTGCACGGATAGCTCTGTTAAAAAAATCATAAATATGGCATAACATTGAGATTACCATTGACAGTGAAAGTGGGCGATTGAGCAAGAAGAGATTGATAAGATGGTAACTAATGTGCTGTAATGTCCTCTTTTGGGATATTCTTTAAAACAACAATATTGGCTTAAAATATGGCAATAGTTTTATGCAAGGTTAAGAAATTTATGATAATAATCAAATCAATAAGTCATAGCACAATACCCAATGAGTCAGATCGTGAATTCCTGAGCAATACTTTGCAAATCTGCTGAATTCAAGGAGCCCGTCCCTAACTCAACAATGACAATACCAAGGACACCATCCCTAGAATGTCAAAGGTAGGAAAAGACCCTGTCCCTCCAAACCTTAGCTCACCCTGTGAGCCTGGACCCTGTCTGGTTTGCAAATACTACCTAGAATTCACAATTGATAGCTTGATGTATTTGCTAGAATATTGCTGATTAATATTTCTTGATGGATTGACACTTCAATCCTTGAATAATAATTGTATGTTTTAACCAATGATTGCTGCTTGAATTCTTTTTCAACAGTATATTTATTACTGCCTCAATTACTATTGATTTCTCTTTTTCCCTTGATTGATATGCTGAATTGATGATCCTCCAAATGATTTGTTCTCTCCTTTTTATATCCTAAATGAGATGGAGTCACACCTCTTCATCGAGACTTTTACCTTGCAAGGGATACATCCCTTCATAACTTAAGTGCTGCCTTTTATGGTTAATTTGTCTACATGCTGTTTGGTAATCGCTGCCCATTAATAATCCTTAATTAATCTTAGTCGGCCCCTTTTTAAATAATTGGCTGCCATTTAATTTCTTTGCTAAGGGTAAGGACAGCGATCAAGGGTTTGTAATGCTGCGCCTCTCTTAACATGGCAGAGGCATGACACGTGCACAAATTTCTTAGGAAGGATGAAGAATTATGATATTGCTATCAGGATTCAACCGTGTAGTTTCGAGTCAAACTCATTGACCCATGTTTCATGAGTAGTTCAACAAGAACCCATCTCTCATGATATCGAATGGTCCACTTAGCACTCATTGAGTTTGACTCGAAACTACACGGTTGAATCCTGATAGCAATATCATAATTTGACACGCTGTGGAAAAATACCTCCTACTTATCAAGGATGAAGAAGCCAAGGAGAAGCATCAGACAAGAAAGAAACTTGAGCGTTATACTTTCAACTTGAAAATTAGGGTGATGGAAGCCAACACTAATAAAATGTTTGAGCCCTTTGTTGCCCAAGGTATTATCCAAACCTTGAAAGCTGCTTGGATAAGAATGACTGTGTATGAGTTCACAAACTGCAGGCTCAATTGAAAGAAATAGAAATCAAATACAAGCCCTTGACATAAACACATATTTTGAAAATTTAGGGTTTTTATTGGGGTCGGGAGGCCAAATATTTTCTGACTCGGCAACTTAAAAAATTACTTAAGTTTCTTAATTTAAAAAAAAATAAATTAATGCAAAATATGGCAACAAATCGTATGAAATGAGTTTGGTGGTGGGGTGGGGTAGCGTCTTTAGTGGATTCAAGGGGTGGCCCATTCCTTGTTCATGGTACAAGATAGGGTTAAGGGGTGGAGCCTTTGCTGCCAAGTCTAAATGAAGACTTTTGAGGTCACATAGACCTTCAATGCACATTCCATTTTCATAATAAAAAAAAGGTAAAAATTGTATGATTGCAAAAATCACATTTTTTCTTGTTTTTGTGCATCCAAAGTTAGTTTGTCACAAGGGCCTAGTAAAATTCATAGACTCGTTGAGTACTTTGCAACTCGATGGAGACTTGGCAGAAAATCAACAAAATCTTGGCTGAAGTGAGTTGTGAGTTTACTATGGAAAAACTTGTTGCAAAAAAAATGGTGAATACTCAACAACTCACCGAGTTGTAAAAATATGGTGTAAAATTTTACCCTCTTTTTGTATGGTATTGAGCTATGCTCCTCTCTATATATTATTTGGGAAAATCAATGCATAACCATGCTCTAAATCAGCTTTAACTATTTAGTCACATGGTTTTCAACTACAATTTATTCATTGTTAGTGATATAAATATTTGGTTCCATACTGTTTATTTGTGTTGTATGAATTGAATTCATTTTCTATAATTTGGAATTGCTTTGAAATGACACATTACTATATTACCGAGTCATGCTCGCCAAGCATCTTCATGGCATGTTTGATTTAATTTTTCTTACATAAATTCTTTTATTCTAAAAGTGCATTTATTTTTATCTCTCCTATATAGAATCACAATGAAAGGGTAGGAATGAATTACAGAAGAAAATATTAATCTGCCATGACAGATAAAAGACAAGTCATGAAAGCAAACAACTTAACACCAACAAAGTCAACTAGAAAAAACGTCTCAGTATTTTGCTCATTGATGATGATTTACCTCTGAACATGGAAATAAATTCTAAATTCTAACTCTAAAAATTAAAACTTAGAATTTAGAATTTAAACTAAATGGTACTTAAAGGTGCTATTGAATACCTAATAGGCACATATATTTATAACCTTGTCAGCTAAACACTGCATGGAATAACCTTGCCAAAAAAAATATATGTATAGTGTTTGGCCGATATGGCTAGAAATATATGTGCCTATCAACCATTGAATAGGTGTTATTACTCGTTTTAAGTAACACAAAAACTTATTTAACTATAAATGAGAAAATAAAAAAACTGCCACTGATATTTCTTAATGGTAGGAGGGAGTGGGAGTAGAGCTATATAATAGAAACCTTTTAGTATTGTATAATAGAGAAACAAAATTCAGAAAATATTAATCTTGAATTAGTAAACATCTTGGGGTTTTTCCCCAAGAAAAATGGGCCAATGCTATATTCCTTTGCTTCATGTGACTGCCCAACACCATTTCACCTTTGCTTTGCTTAAAAAAAAAAATTTTACAATTCAAACAATAACAATGGACTTGGAGTGAACCAATAATTTTCAAACAATTGTAAGCAGATTTTGCGCTCAGAAAATTAATCTTAACTGCAAACTAAAACTTAAAGTTGTTTTTAATGCCTAACCATAGGACAAAAACACTAATAATAAAATCTGATTTTTTGTGCCCAACTATAGGAAAAAACACTAATGATAAAAACTGATTTCTTGCGCCCAGCTGTAGGAGAACAGCAGCCAGCAACACATTTGAAAAGCTAACATTTCCTCTTTGTGAGGAAGGTCTTCTCTGTTAAACCCAATCTCTCTCATAGTATTTCAGACTTCCTTTGTCAAAATATTTGCAACTTGTTCATTTGAGGGTACATAACAAAGAAGAATTTTTGCTCTATTTTGAATTCTGTTACTGAGGAAATAATACCATGTTAATTTATAGACCATGGTAGGCAGCTTCTACACTCAGGAAAAAAATCCTAACTGCAAACTGAAACTGCAATTAAAACAACAGATAGGTGTATGATAACATGCGAACACACATTTCTAAAAGTATGAAAAACAAACATGTAAAAAGATGCCATTTATTAAATTGAAACTGATTACACTCAAATGCTGTTCTTAATTTGTATTCTCTATTTTTTTGCTACTAAGTTTTGCATTTGAAATCTCTTTTATTGACCAAGAGAATCTTTTGGGCTTAACACACAGACAACTTAGTTGGAGCACCAAATAGAAGAATATGCAAAAAAAAAAAACTTAAGCAGAAAGTTAAATAAAACAAAAGACACAAAAACAACTTATCTTCATGAATTTAGAATCCTTCTATATATACAAAAAGCCAAAAAATCTAGAAGAGTCCAACCCCTAGTTAAACTAGAGAAAAAAGACAAAAAACAAAACAAAACTAAAACTAGAAGATCATATTTATTGAACAGATAGTAAATAGTAGGATTTGCAACAGTTTTGGTGAATATCAACTTCAAAAAGTACACATCAATCTGCGAGGAACAAGCATGTGTTGTTTGCATTTTCAATTTGCATACATGGGTCTCTCCGTCTCATCCATGCTTTTCAAACCTTCTAGACTGATTTACGTACCCTTCTTCCTCTATGTTGCCATTCAAAAAGGTAGTCTTTACATCAATTTGATATAAAAGCAAACTGAAATAAGATGCAAGAGAGATAATTGTTGATGTTTCATAGCAGCGTCGTACGATTCTCCCGGCCTAGTTCACTTGGAGAAATCATAAATTAAATAATAGCTCATTGGCTATTTAATTTATATATGTGATTTTATGATGGGGCACTTCATTTGATAAATAATGTTTAATATGTATTTAATGAGGAGGCGCGATTTTAAGGAGGCCGACTTCTTGTTTATTAAAAGACATGCTTGTTGATTAAGGCCGACATGCTATTCTATAGAAGAGACGTATCTTTCTGTGATTGGCCGACTTGAGTTATTGAAGGGTCACGTCTCCCTTCCATATTGTATTCATAGCCGATTGATCTCTCATTGTCATTCATTCAATTCATTCGATATACTTCAGTCATTGGTGCGAGTTCTCTATAAGGCAGATCGAGTTTATTATCAAGAGGAAATCGATAGAGTTATTGGCTGAGATTATCATCAGATTGTAGTGCATGTGATAGGCCTTCATATTGGCCTCAATTGTAAAAGAAGTCTCTATTGTTAATTCAATATATAAGTGATATATTGTTGCTGGGTTTTTTCTCCCTCAAGAGGAGAGTTTTCCCAGGGTATCTGCTGTGTCCTTGTGTCTAATTTTGAATTAATTTTTCTGTGCATTTAATCTGATCACTAAATTTAACATGGTATTAGAGCGGGTTTGAGGAGATCGTGATCAGATTTGTTTATACAGCAATACTCATTCTCTTCTTTATATTTCTTCGTCTATCTCTACCTTTGTCAAGATGGTGAACGGTTTGAAGATTGAGGATAGACTCGAGGGAGCATCAAACTTCACATCATGGAGATTTAGGATCATGCTTACCTTGCGTGAAAATGACTTGGGTGAGTTTGTGGAGTCCAGTGTTCCTGAACCTGAGGAGGAAGAAGAGAAGTTGCAGTGGGTGAAGAAAGATATCAAGGCAATGAAAATATTGGTTAAGTCCGTTAAGGATCATATCGTTCCTATTGTCTCTAAGTTGGAGACGGCAAGAGACATGTTTAAAACATTGGAAGAAATGTACGAAATCAACAATACCAGCCGAGCACTTGCACTGAAGCAACAACTACATCATGTGAAGATGGCGAAGGGAGAATCAGTAATTGCTTACTTCATGAGGATTTCAGATTTGAGAGATCAACTCTCAACAATTGGCCATATGGTTGATGACAAAGACTTGACTATGCTTGCCCTCAATGGTCTTCCTTTGTCTTGGGAATCCTTCATTCAGGGAATCGCGCAAGATCAAAATTGCCTAAGTTTGATCGTCTAAGGACAGACTGCATTCAAGAAGAATCAAGGTTGGTGGCTAGAGGCGTTGGTCAAAGTTCAAAGAATGAATATTCATGTTCTCGCCTCCCATGCTTCGAAGAAGAAAGGAAAAGATGGAAGGAAAGGTTTCTTCAAGAGGAATCGAGATAAGGGAAATGATGATGCACCTACCTCCAAGAAGAAGAGAGACATGTCCAAGATTCAATGCTTTAGGTGTGATAAGTTTGGCCACTTTGCTAAGCATTGTCCAACTAGACCTAAGCAACAAGCCACTGTTGCAGATGTTGATGATGCCTCTTTGCAAAAGGATTCATGTGAATACTTGTTCTATTCAACATTATCAAGCAATGTACCTACAGATACCAACACTTGGCTGATCGACAGTGGTGCTTCTCGACACATCACTGGATTTAAGGAGCACTTATCAAGTTTGGTGGAGAAAGATTCTTCCGAACAAGTTAATAACTTAATATTGGAGATGATGCTGGCTATTCCGTAAAAGGGATTGGGACCTCTACTCTTCATTTGGATTCCGGCATTACACTTCAGTTGAAAGATGTTCTATATGTTCTAGGAATCAAGCACAATCTTATTTCTATTTCAGCTCTAGAAGATAAAGGATGTCAAGTTGCCTTCTCCAAAGGCAAAGTTCTTGTGTGGATGGAGAATTCTAGTTTCAAGGATGCTCAAGTAATTGGTGTTAGACATGAAAGCCTCTATAGGCTATGTACGCGTCCTCTACAAGCATTAGTTCATGATTCTTCAAGCTTGTGTGATCTGTGGCATCGAAGATTGGCTCACCTCCACTTCCGAGCCTTACCTATCATGGAGAAGATGGTCACAGGACTTCCTAAGTTCAATTAGGAGCATGAAGGAACTTGCAAAGGATGTGCTATGGGTAAGAATTCAAAAGCCCCTTTCCATAGTAGAGAAAGTAGATCTAAGTGTATTTTAGACCTTATTCATTCTGATTTATGTGGACCTATGTCTTTCTTCTTCGAGTGGTTTCTTGTATTATGTTCTTTTTATTGATAATCGCTCTAGAAAGACATTGATTTATTTTTTGAAAACTAAAGAGTCTGAGGAAGTGTTAGAAAGGTTCAAGGAGTTCAAAGCTCTTGTAGAAAATCTTTCCGGTAAAAGATTCAAGATCCTCAGATTTGATAATGGAGGAGAATACACCTCTGGTAGCTTTCGAAATTTCTGTATTGATGCTGGGATTAAGAGGGAGTTCTGTGTCCCCTATAATCCACAACAGAATGGTGTTGCAGAGAGAAAGAACAGGACAATCGTGGAAGCAACAAAAGCCATGATTCATGACCAGCATCTGCAAACCTTCTTATGGGCAGAAGCTTCTAGGATTGCAGTATATGTACAAAATAGAAGTTCTCACAAGATCTTGGAGAATATGACTCCGGAAGAAGCCTTTATAGGGAAGAAGCCCGAGGTTAGTCATTTGAGGATCTTTGGATGTCTTGTCTATGTTCATGTTCCAAAAGAGAAGAGAACTAAGTTGGAGCCTTCTGGCAAGAAGGGAATATTCGTGGGCTACAGTGAGACATCAAAAGCCTACAGGATATATGTTCCAGGTCAGAAGTTGATTGAAATTAGTAGAGATGTCACATTCGAGGAAGATGTTGCATTTAGAAGATCCAAGGGAACTCATGTGGAGATTGACTATGATGAGCCTCCTCAGGATATGGAAGTTGACCATACTCCTGAGATTCAGAGGGAGACTTCCGAACCAAAGGAAGATGTTGATCCAGTTGAGCCCTTGGAACCTACTGATGGGCCTACCGATATTGTGATTAGAAGAAAGAGACCTCTTTGGGCTAGACAAACTATGCAAGAGGCTGAAAGGTTCGCAACTCCCAGAGGTACATTCAGAGAAAGTAAAAGGCCACATAAGTTCTCCAGCTTATGTTGCCTTGATGAGTAGATTATTGAGTCGAGCCTTCTAGTGTGGAAGAAGCTTCTAGTCAACAGGTTTGGAAAGATGCTATGACAGAGGAGTACCAATCAATTCTCAAGAATGATGTTTGGGACATTATTCCTAGACCGAAGGCAAATTGTGGTATCTTCGAAATGGCTCTTCAAGATCAAACATGCAGCTAATGGGAGCATAGAGAAGTACAAGGCAAGATTCGTGGCTCGTGGGTTTTCACAGAAAGAGGGAGTTGATTATGAAGAAACATTTGCTCTTGTTGCTCGCTACACTTCTGTTAGGACCATCATTGCCATTGCTGCATCTAGAGGATGAAGATTCATCAAATGGATGTGAAGACAACTTTTCTAAATGGTGTGATTGAGGAAGAAACATCGAGCAACCTGATGAGGTACATGAGTCTCATGTTTGCAACTGAAGAAGGCCTTGTTTCTAAATGCTCCTCGTGCATGGGAATTGTGTTACCTATCAATGAAGAATGAGCTGAAGGTAAGATGGTGAAGCATTGATTTTGGTCTTATATGTTGATGATTTGATACTTACTGGAGAAGAGCACTTGATCATCAAATGTAAGAAAGAGTTGGCCTCTGAGTTTGAGATGAAAGATCTTGGACTTATGCACTACTTCCTTGGCTTAGAAGTCTGGCAGAAACCAGATGAAATGATCCTAAGTCAAGGGAAGTACATCATTGATGTACTTAAGAGGTTTGGTATGATGGATTGCAAATCCATGTCTACACCTATGGAGACCAACCTACATAAATTGAAGGAGGCTGCAGCTAGTTCAGACTTGGTGGATCCTACAATGTATAGATAGTTGATTGGGTCCTTGATGTATCTAGTTAACACTAGACCTGAATATGTTATGCTGTGAGTGCACTTAGTCAGTTCATGTGTGAACTGAGACAGATACATCTTGTTGCAGCTAAACATATCCTGAGAATGTCGCCGGATACGGGTTGGAGATATTCTTCAGATGCTGACTTTGAGTTGTACGGTTATATTGACTGATTGGGCGTGATGTGTCTTAGATCGGAAGAGTACATCTAGTTGTTGTTTCCGCCTGGGTTCTGCTATGATATCCTGGTGCAGCAGGAAGCAGTCATCTGTGGCTTTGAGTATAGCAGAGGCAGAGTATATTGCAGCTTGTATGGCAGCTCGGGAAGCAGTGTGGCTTCGTAAGCTCCTTGCAGGATTGTTTGGACAATCAATGGAGCCTACTATCATTCATTGTGATAACCAGAGTTGCGGAAGCTTTTATCAATCCTGTGTTCTCATGACGAAACAATAAATCGACACTATATGGTATTATGGAAGGTTATACAATTAAGGTATATCAACAATGATGAGCGTGAGACAACATTCTCCCAGGCTCTCCAATCAAGTTTTTGTACTTTCGAGATAAGCTTGGTGTGGTGGAGAATCCAGCCTTGACTGAGAGAGTCTCACATCAGTGAGCCTTGTTTAATGAGTTCTTCTCTGTGAGAGAGTTCGAGGTGAAATCCCTTGTTAATGCAGTTCTTCTTTGTAAGAGATTTGAGGTGAAATCCCTTGTTTACACCCTCTGGGAGAGCCATGGTGGATGTCATGTGTGTGACTCCATGACAACATCATGTGAGAGAATCCGTGATGATTTCTTGTACTTGTGTTTCACCCTCTGGGAGACCCATGGTGAAAAGTCATGTTGAGGTGACAACATCACGCAAGTGATGAACACTTGTACATACCATATATGGTTGTAGCCATTATGGTTGATATCATGTTGAGGTGATATCTAATATCATGATGAGGTGATATTCTTCCTTTCCACACTTGGTTGTAGCCATTGTGGTAGACATCATTGAGGTGATATGTCTTGTGGTGGAAGTATTCTCCCTAGCTGAGAGGGAGTGTTGATGTTTCATAGCAGCGTCGTACGATTCTTCCAGCCCAGTTCACTTGGAGAAATCATAAATTAAATAATAGCTCATTGGCTATTTAATTTATATATGCGATTTTATGATGGGGCACTTCATTTGATAAATAATGTTTTAATATGTATTTAATGAGGAGGCGCGATTTTAAGGAGGCCGACTTCTTGTTTATTAAAAGACATGCTTGTTGATTAAGGCCGACATGCTATTCTATAGAAGAGATGTATCTTTCTGTGATTGGCCGACTTGAGTTATTGAAGGGTCACGTCTCCCTTCAATATTGTATTTATAGCCGATTGATCTCTCATTGTCACTCATTCAATTCATTCGATATACTTCAGTCATTGGTGTGAGTTCTCTATAAGGCAGATCGAGTTTATTATCAAGAGGAAATCGATAGAGTTATTGGCTGAGATTATCATCAGATTGTAGTGCATGTGATAGGCCTTCATATCGGCCTCAATTGTAAAAGAACTCTCTATTGTTAATTCAATATATAAGTGATATATTGTTGCTGGGTTTTTCTCCCTCAAGAGGAGGGTTTTCCCAGGGTATCTGCTGTGTCTTTGTGTCTGATTTTGAATTAATTTTCTGTGCATTTAATCTGATCACTAAATTTAACAATAATTACTTTGAAGGAGTGTATCTTGCAACTGAAGCAAAGGTCTTGTTGTAATCAACTCCCCCTCTCTAAGAAAATCCTCATGAAACGAATTTGGCTTTGTTCTTTATGTTTTCATCTACTGCATGCATTACTTGGTACAACCTCTTGAAATCAATCGTTGATTTCCTGTTTGGTCTTGGCACAATCTCCCAAACATTATTTTGTATAATAGAGTTATGCTCCTTTGTCATGACATCTTGCCACATTTGCTCTAAATTTGCTTCTTCAAAACTAGAAACTTTTTCATTAATGATGGAAGACATCAAAGCAACATAATTTGGAATCTTCTTAGAGGAAGGACTCATACTCAGAATGGAGTTTTGCTGCTTCTTACTCTTGTGCCTCCTACAATGTATGAGTAAGCCATCTAGGTTTTTTGGTTGTATTAGGTGGTAATGAGTTATCTATTGTTGCATTAGAACTTGGCTGAATTGCAATCGGTATTGCTATATTTTGTTGATCAGAACTTGGGAGAACAAATTGTTCACTTTTATTAATCTTTGTTGGAGGCTCTCAAGACCTAGAGGACCAAGCATCCTCATCAAACTTCATGTATTGACTCACTATTGTCTTTTGTTGTGATGAAATATAAACCTTGTAAGCCTTGAGGACTCATTCTATTCCACAAACACACCCTTCAAACTGGAGGGTTCAAACTTCAGCCTCCTCTCCTTTGGCTTATGAATGTAGACAAGACTTCCAAATACACCCCAAAATGGGAAACATTAGGGTTCTCTCTTTTGAAAGCTTTTTTTGGAGTCTTGTCCTTTAGCATTTTGTGACGACATGTAAACATCACACCTGCATGTCTTTGCCCAAAAAAGCATGGGTAAATGTAGGTCATTAATTATGACATTTGTTATCTCTATAGTAGATTTGTTCTTTCTTTTTGCAATTACATTTTGTTGAGGGTTGTAAGGCACAATCAATCGCCCCTTGATCCTTGCATGCCTACAAATGTTATCAAAGTCCTTGGAGGTATACTCGTTTCTATTGCTAGACCTTAAAATCTTAATCTTTCTTTTTGTTTGATTCTCCACAAGAACTTTGAACTCTTAGAACTTCTCAAATATCTCATCTTTGGGGTTCATGAAGTAAATCTAGGGTTTCCTTAAGGAATCATCTATAGATGAAACATAGTAAATGTTTCTTGCCAATATAGTTGCTAACATAGGCCCAAATACATCTGGATGGATTAGATCAAGAATTTGTCTCAATTTGTTCTCATTGTTAGGGAAAGCAATCTTGGCTTGCTTGTTGAGTGCACAACCCTTGCACAATCTTGCCTTATCTATCTTGAAGTCTCAATCCTTGCACCATATAATTAATGAGAGGCAATGCTCCATAGTGTAGGTGACCAAGTCACCTGTGCCAAACCTCACAATTTGTCATTGTTATGTATCAAGGCTCAATGTGTGTGATTGGATTAGCAATAGACTTGTAAAGACCAGTCTCTCACATACTTTTGGTCAATGCTTGATCAAGATCCTAGCTGTAATCTTTGATCGTGATTTGTTTATCATCAAACTCAAGCATACACTTAAGATTTTTTATGGTTGAAATTGAAAGTAGGTTCATTGTTAAACCAAGAGCATATAGGACATTATGGTATTTAAGAACATCATTTAAAGGAATGTGAATCTTGTCCCTGTAACAAGATATGTAACATCATCACTAAGCTCCACTTGTATGCCTACAATACGGTCTTTAAGTTTGTTAAAGCAATGTTCCACAGAGTTTCGGGGACAGGAACGGGGGGATAGTAGGGGACGCGTTTTGGGGACGGGGGGACGAGGGTCTAAGTTTGGGGGCGGCAGGGGAGCGGTGCTAAAATACATATAGTAGTTGAAAAATTAGTTATAAAAAGATGTATAACTGTAGAAGCCTAAGGAATAAGTAAAGTTTAAAGTTTAAACACATTGCAATGATTTCATTGAACTAGTGAACATTGAAAATGAAAATGAAAATATACTTAATAAACATTGGAATGAGAACTAGATGTTTCATAATTTGAATTTCATAATCATGATTCATAATTACAATCAACAATGTTCAAAGTTAAAACTTCAAAAACAAAATACTAAATAGTAAATGGCTAATGGCCTGATGCCTCTAATGATCTAATCATCTCCAAGCTCCATGCCAATCTCCTTATCATTGGAATTGCTGGACCTCACATGCCCAAGCTCATCTAAACCAATACCAACCAGCCCTATTTGTGTAGCATCATCATCTATTTGTGCTGGCTCTTCTGGCTCTACATCCCATATGGATGTTGGACTCTCCTTGTATGTAGTTGTGTTGCAGTCAGTGAGACACAAGGTACTATGTACAACCACAAGCTTCTCTGCCCTCCCAGAAGTAAGCCTGTTCCTCTTAACGAAGTGGATGAAGCTATAAGTAGACCAATTCCTCTTAGCAACAGAAGAACTAGAAACCTGGGACAAAAAACGAATGGCTAGAGTAGTAATCAAAGATCTAGGCCCATGCATAGTCCACCACAACTTGGGGTCCTCTTGTGATATTCTCCAAATCTATCTTGGTTGCCTCTGAATATCCCCAAAGAGTGACAAATTTTGTCCACTTAGTACAAAGCAAGTTGGCCTCTATAGGATCATACATCTTGTCAATGGCCTTCATAAACCCTTCCATCACCTCAACATCCTCTATAGGTGTGATTCTGCCGGGCCTTTGCACGTACCACTTTGGGTTCAATGCATAGGCAGCCATGTGTAAGGGAGTGTGGAGCTTCTTCCATCTACGCTGAATGATTGGATGAATATGCTCAGTATAGAATTGCATTGTGCGGTCCTTCTCTCGCACAATAGCCTTCATTTGATCAAGCATGGAATCAATGCGCTCATATACCTCTCCAAGGGAAGGTGCATTAGAATCCCCAAATCTAATAACTGTGAAGACTGGAGCAATGATGGAGACATTATATTTGGCATCAACCCAAAAGACATCATTCTTCACCACCTCCTTAACCCTCAACCCCTGCTATGGTTTTGACTCAGGCCATCGGTTCCATTCTGCTGTCATTACCATTAGTTGCAATGCCTCTTGCAACTCAAGCATCCTCACCAAGAGAATAAAGTATGATGCATACCGAGTCTCTACAGGTTTCATGAATTCCTTCTTGGAGAAGGACCTAAAAAGTGCATGTGAAGTATGGTGGTTGCAGATAAACATCTGCACATCTCTAGCATCACTAACAATTGATTTGATCCAACTGATTTTACCCATGTCCTTAAGTGCATTATTCATAGCATGCACACAACAAGGAGGCCACCAAATATGTCTATAGGCTGCCTTAATCAACTTCCCTGCAACTCTGCACACATGGGCCACATTTGTCACTACCTGCACCACATTTTGTGGCCCAACCTCCTCTATATCATCCTTGAGGATCTGGAATTGATAATGAGCATCCTTGCTATGCCCTGAACAATCAATAGCCCTAAGGAAATAAGGGCCCACTCCAGATGTAACGATGATATTGATGAGTGGAGAATGCCTAATGTCCATCTAGACGATGCCTAATGTCCATCCACCCATCCATGACAATGCTGCATCCACTTGCAACCCAGGTTCTCTTCATCTTCTCCATCAAAATATTAATCTTGGAATAGTTTTGATCCAAGATTGTTGTCCTTAATTTAGTCTCCCTTGGTCGCACAGATGATTGTGCTGCCCTTATTATCTTTGACACAACTTCCTTATAATAAGGAGAGGGAGCCACATGGAATGGAATAGAATTTGCCAATGGCATCATGTGCCTCATCCTTTGCTTGCACATTGAATAAATCTGCCAATGGTTGTGAAGATGCCATCTTACGTTTTCCCTTAGGCTCTGCTGCACTTGAACTAGATGGATTCAATGACCTTAGACTCTGCAAAGTAGAAATAGAAACTGCTGAAATCTGATCACCCCTACTCCTTTGTGGCAAAGCAACATTTATAGGTACTTCATCCTCATTACGACCCCATAATTTTTAAATTTCAGCCCTGTACTTCAAATTACCTTCCACCATTTTGCATATATCTACACCTTTGCTTCAAACAAGAAGAAAGTGAGCATTAGTTCTAGTAATGCTGCCAAAACATGTAAGTTCACACATGTGGCACTTCCACTTTCTAGTGCCTCCAGTTGCCCTAGGCTTTGTTGCTATCTTAGATGCAAATTGTTTTAAAGGTGATTTTGGATCAAAGGGGCCTTTGGCCCATTTTTGGAGTAGTCGTGAAGGGCAGTGATCATTTTTACTCCCAATAGAACTTGTGTCAGTTTGAGTATTTGAGCCATGTTCAGTGTGTTTGCCCCCTCCTATTTGAAATTTAGGATCATCAGATGATTCATTTTCACTTTGAATTTCTGGTTCAACCTCTTGACCCTCATTGTCACTTCTGCTGTATGAACTCATTATGATGATGATGCTGCAAAAAACAATGTTAAAAAAAAATCAGACCTACAATGTTAAAAAAAAAAAATCAGACCTACAATGTTAAAAAAGAATCACTATCCTTGAAAGAAATGTGATCTCGTGGATTGCAATATTGCAGGATATGCACAAAATTGATATATCATATTGATATTAATAATTATGGTTGAAAAATTAAAAATTAAAAATGCTCTGGTAGATATGTCTGCAAAATGTGGAAGCTCGGGCAAGGCATGTGAACTGTTTGACTGAATGCCTCAAAGAGATGTCATCTCATGGAATACAATGAGTGTGGGCTTTTACATTTTTATAACAAAAACAAAAAAACAAAACTATTCTTAGTTGACTAAACTAGAGGAAACTTTGTTCTTGGCCAACTTGTTTAGTGAAAATGGAGGTGGCACCTTTTCAAAAATAGGTGAAGAAGCTATTTACACAAGATACTTTTTAGAGTTTATCACTTCTAAAATAAGGAAAGGTAGAAACAAGCTATTTAAAGAAAGGGGAAGCGTCACTCTTAAAAGCAGAAATGGATTTCTGTCATTATTTAAAGAGTTTTTGTATTCATTTTTCCAACCAGCAGCAGGGCTTGTGATTTTTCATACTGAAGGGAATAAGCAGCAGAATTCCAGACTTCTGACAGTAGAAACAGCATTCAAAATCAATGCTTTTGCAGAATTTGATAGTAAACAGAAGTTAAACTTCATTATTCTACAGTGGCTACAGCAAGTACAGCAGCTTCAAGATTAGAGTTGGCAGAATTTTATTAGCAGAAAACCATCTACATCAGTGTCAGAAAAAGCATATTATCAAACTCCAGTTAGGAAAATTGTGGGAAATTGTAATTGGATTCATTATTACCCTCGGTATATTCTATTTTCATCAACATCCTAATGGAAACCCTAATGGAGGGTTTGACAAGAATACATCAAGCTGATTAATGTGGTTACAATAGACCATGAATAGATTGAATCGTAAACCTAAAGAACTTAGGATAATCCTATGACGAGCATTGAGATTTAATGTATAATATTTGATATGTAAGGAATAAATTGATTGAAATACCAAATTTTGACAGAAAAGTAAATTTTATTGTTCATAACATTGATTTTCATATATTGACGTAGAAATGCTCAACAGAATTTTCAATATCTTGATTCAAGTAAAAGTGGATAATCATCATACATAATGAGAACCAAAGATTGTCAGTACTAGTTAGGACACAGTATTACACTTGGGTATGGAAGATAGCCGTATTAGAAGGATTTCAAAGTCTTATTGGATGCATTAAAACAATGACAAAATTTGTGTCATTAAATATATATGTTGAAAAGAAAAATCGAGACAATAGGACAAAACTATCATTCTAAGATAAAAAATGAAGAATCTATTTGAGTATCATGATCATGAATAAAACTAAAGCTTCTAAGTAGGATTTGACACCTAGGTAAAGCTTACAAATGAAGAATGGGTTAATGTAAAAAGGTTGAATGAATTGAGAAGTGCAAACTTTATTAACGGAATCAAGGGAATTGGAAAATTCTAATATGGAAGAAACATTATCTAATACCGTCATATGTGAGAATGTACAAGTACACAAGACTATGATAGCGATATCAAAGAAAGAGGTTAACTAAGAAGTCACTTAAAAAGAGTCAACTCAAATGGTAACATATAAGTTTGTGAAATAAACATAAGGATATCAAAGAAGACTCAATAATAGATAGGTATTATTTTTTTGATATTAAGGGTAAAAGTGGGATTTTAAAGGGTCCAAACCCTTTTACAAATGGGACTAAAAAACACAGCATGTCCCGAACACAGAACTTACAAGAAATAGGTTTCCACAAGAAGTGGAAAGCCACAGCAAAAGCCAGCAGCAAAATAATAGGTAGTTATTATTGTGTTTCACTATTGGGTATGATTAAAATGGTCATCAATACAAAAAAATGCATAAGTAGAATTAGTTTATTCTAGCTTGTTTTCTAAAGATAGATAGATTTGTATGTATATATTCTTGATACGTAACAATAGAGACCTGGTAACTTGGATCCAATGGTGGATAACATTCACATATCTCTATTAGTATTAGATTCAAACCCGAGTTGAGATATCGGGGATTATCCAATTGGCTTTTCCCTGTGAGCATTTAAGCCCAAAATACACCTGAAAAGTTTTCACACACCAGAAAATATTACTTAGTCACAGGAATTGTTTCACTGTATGGGAAGATCCATTTTTCTCAGTACAACAAAGCACTTCCAATTGACACACATCCATATTCCTTATCAGTGAACCCACTGCAGCTCTCAACAATGTAGGTGCCAGTTATGTTATTATTCTGGAGAGAAGAAACCTCAGCATTATCTGTCACTTACAATTATTCATTATTAGCAGTAGCACATTTACAGATTATGGCTTTTCAGTGAGCAAACTTAGGAGGGTTTATCCTAGTTTGCAATCCTTTGGCCTGAACATCCCCTTGGTAGTCAAAGGGGATCTTCTGTGTTACCCATGGACTTGACTCACAGTAGTCAGAGGGGATGCTGTAAGGATACTCATGGACTTAACCCACAATAGTCAAAGGGAATCTTGTAAGGGTACTGGTGGAGCTGACCCACGATAATCAGACCGAGTTTACCAAAGTCATAGTAATTCATAATTTGATGTTTAGATGCATAGTTTGATATTTAGTAGGATGTTAAATCAATGTAATATTCCTTAAATATAAGCATCCATCTATGCATCTAAATATCAAATTATAAATTACTATGACTTTGGTAATCTCAGTCTGACTATTGTGGCTCAGCTTCACCAGTATCCTTCTAAGATTTCCTTTGATTATTGTGGGTTAAGTCCACAAGTATCCTCACAGCATCCCCTCTGATTACTGTGGGTCTTGTCAAGATTGAATGACTAAACAAGATTATTTTTTATGGTATTTGCTTACTACATATGATTGGGTTTTCTGATTGAGGTTATTCATAGTCATAAATGCACTTGTGTTATATGTTGTATTGATTTGCAAGTTATATGAAGTTAATTTATAATAGAATTTTTTTAGAACATATTATCAAGTGTTTTTATGCAAAGTTAATGGCCAAATGGAGGGGTCATGACAACAGATTAAAATGTTTTCAGAGAAGGGCAATTTCAAAGTGCAAGGAATGACAGATCCAGCAGGGCGGGGTTTGAGTCCAGCGGTGTTGTTCATGCTCATTGCAAGCCTTAGCTTGCTGGCGCCTTCATATGGCAGTATTGGTGACAGTGATCCTCTCTACAGGTACTTTATATCTTGCCTCTAACTAATTATTTTCATCCTTTAAATGAGGGATAAGTGGCCCTCTCCACGTAAATCAAGATCCAGAAAGATACATTATTTTTTCTTCTTAACATGCCAAACACAGATCTGGCTTTATTTAGCTATTGAGAAACCCCTTCAACAAACTAATTACAACCAGTCTCACAGCAATACAAAATTGAGACCCTTCACCCATAACCAGACAAAACAATACAAATCCTATTCGGCAAAGCTGGAGGAAGGATGAGAACAACTGAGAACTTCAACTTTGTCTTCCTCTAATTCCATGGAGGGAGCAGCACCAGTAATATGCAAGAGAAAGTGATAATAACTATGATGTAATAATCCCAACAGCGTACTGTTCAAGGTATTTTAAGGTGTGCTCACAAGGTTAATCACCAATTTCAAAGAATAGATAAATCACAATAATACTCTTTGGATAACTGGTACATCACTTGTCTTATTATTTCCCCAAGAAGGATTTATTCTTCAGAGTAGGTGAAACATCTGAAATGTATTAGTTGGAATTCAGCAATTAAAATCTGCTGATCATGATGTGTGTATAATTCTTCCCGAAAAGTTTACATTTACTATTTCTTAGCCTAATTAAGCTTAAGAACACAAGATAGTCTCTGCTGGTGTCTCAAACTGTAAATCCTAAATATTTTTTTATTGATTATCAAGTCCATGAAAATCTATGGTCAAAAGCAGAAAAAAGAGGGATAACTGGATGAACCCAAGTTAAACATTCAGTATTCGCTTCTACATTCAGTTTATTGATTTTGCTATACGTTCTTTTATCCTTTGAAGGATAGGTGCATAGATTTCTCATCATGAAGTTGAGAAGGTTGATATCTAGGGAGCAAAAGAACACTACTTATTCAAGCACAAGGAAATCATCAGAGGCTGTTCATTTGAACGTGCATGGCAATAGACAGATTTATAGAACTTAAATGATGAATATTCCAAAACTTGCAAGTTCCCAGCAAGATTGTTATAAAATTCCTCCAAGTATAATATTCGTAATTGATGTTATAGTTTTCTTACAACTACAAGTGTGAACAACACCATTCTTATTTCCAATTAAGTTCGCTGTTCATTTATAATAAATTATCAGAATACCATAGATTTTCGTGAAGGCAAGTCCGCCACAAAACAAAATAGTTGTGGGGTTGACATCTCGTAATGGGGGACAATTTAAAAGTCTGCTGCTATGATTGTCAGGGAATAATAAATCCCAGCACTGAAACGTTGAGGTTTTACCTTGTAATGTTTAAGTATATAGAAAGAATTGCATTTCAAAATTGAAACTATCTCCAGTCAGACTGATACCTTGACCATTGAACAGCCAAAACGATTTTAATAGTTAATCCATGCTATTTATTTTCTCAGATCACTCTCAGTAGTAAGCTAGGTTCCAAGGAATTAAATTTTACTGTCATGTGCTACTGTTTAGGAATGAATCACCAAGAAAGAATTATATTATATAAATTTCCAAAAACTTTATCGCTGTCTCTGAGAGCAATCTAAGTTTCAGACATCTGCTGTAACATTAATTTCATTAACATATACTAATTAGACTCCCTGGTAAAATATTATTAAAAGAGGTTTATATACCATAACTCTTTAGTATAATTCATCCAGCTGTTGACAACAGTGCAATACAAAGCAGCACATCATAACCTAAGGCTAGTGCCTATATACAAGTTCCTGAAACCAATCCTACTAAGAGTCAGTCATTCATTGGTCATAACTGATGATTTGATGATTTGCTGTCTTTTCTCCCTCCACGAGGTGGAGACTGAGAAGCATTTCATCTTCAGATGCTTCATTTACTAGGAGATTCAGGGGAGACATTACGATCTCTATAGGGACTCAGGCAACAATCTCCTTACTTTAGATATCCGGATCAGTGATGTTTGGCTCTTTGTCTTTGGGAGTCCATCACCCTTCAATGGAGGTCCTTACATGAGGTTTCTAAAGTAAGGATACATCCAGTGTTCCACGGAGTTTCTTGACGGGGTCAGGTATTGGGGACAGGGGGACAAAGGGTCTAAGTCCGAGAATGGCGGGAGGATGGCGGAGGGGGGGTGTGGGGCGCTGATATACATATAGCACTTGAAAAACTAGTTATAAAAAGATGTTTAAGAATTACATTTCAAATTAAACTTTGGCAAATTAGTAAAATAGCAAAATTGCAAATACTAACATTATAAATACTTGAATACTATTACTAAAAGACCAAAAGTAAACAAAATTTGACAAATGAAATTGTCAAATTTGAGATTTCTATTATATTGAAAATATGATATGATAAAGATGATTACAATGAGTAGCATGATACATTGATATCAAAATAAGTACAAAATGCAAAAATGTAGTGAAGGGAGGCCTCTAATCATCCCCAAACTCCTCATCACTCGAACTACTGGAATCCTCATGGTCAAGCTCTGCCAAACTAACACCAACTAGCCCTGCATCTGAAGTTGAAACATCCTTAACAA
This sequence comes from Sequoia sempervirens, assembly GCA_007258455.2. Classification (NCBI taxonomy): domain Eukaryota; kingdom Viridiplantae; phylum Streptophyta; class Pinopsida; order Cupressales; family Cupressaceae; genus Sequoia; species Sequoia sempervirens. Next base: position 16,254 of record VDFB02165320.1, on the reverse strand, counting down.
TCTGTGTTGGCTCCTTTGGCTCTACATCCCATCATTCTTATGGACTCTCTTTGTACACAAGTGTTTTGCGGTCAATGAGACGCAAAGCACTATGTACAACCACAACTTCTCTGCTCTCCTAGAGGTAAGTCTGTTCCTCTTAAGAGAGTGGATGAAGCTATATGTAGACCAGTTCCTCTCAGCAGCTAAAGAACTAGAAACTTGAGATAACAATCAGATGGCTAGAGTGGTAGTCAAAGATCTCGATTCATGGCAGGTCCACCACAAAACTGGGTCCTCTTGCGCCATAGTTGCCATATCCATCTTGGTTGCATCTGAATAACCTCTAAGAGTGGCAAATTTGGTCCACTTAGTGCGAATCGTGCTGGCATCTACGAGTCATACATCCTCTTAATTCACCTCAAGAACCCTGCCTTCACCTCCGCATCCTCTATGGGTTTCATTCTACCGGGCCTAGTCTTGTACCACTTAGGATTTAGTGCATAGGCTGCCATATGCAAGAGAGTGTTGAGCTTCTCCCATCTCCTGTGAATGATTGGTTGAATGTGCTCATGGTAGAATGCTAATGTGGGGTCCTTCTCTCGCACAACAACCGTCATCTGATCAAGCATAGAATCAATGCACTCATACACCTCTCCAAGGTTAGGTGTATCCGCATCCCCATACCTGATGACCTGGAAAACTGGAGCAATGATGGAGACAATATATTTTGCATCACTCCAAAACACATCACTCTTCATTGTATCCTTCACCTTCCTCCCCTGCCCTGTCTTAGACTCGGCCCACCTATTCCATTCTGTTGTCATAACCATGAGTTGTAGTGACTCTTGCAACTCAATCATTCTCTCGAAGAGAATGAAATAGGACACATATCTCGTGTCAGTAGGTTTTAGGAACTCCTTAGAGAAGATCTTGAAGAGTGCATGTGAAGTGTGGTGGTTGCAGATAAACATTTGCACATCTCTCGCATCATTTACCATTGCTCTAATCCAATCAATCTTTCCCATGTCCTTGAGTGCATTGTTCATGGCATGCACACAACATGGGGTCCACCAAATATGTCTATAAGCTGCCTCAACAAGTCTCCTCGCAACTTTGCACACATGTGTTGCATCTGTCACTATTTGTACCACATTTTGTGGCACAACCTCCTCAATAGCCTCCTTGAGGACCTCAAACTGAAAATCAACATCTTTGCGATGCCTTGAACAATCAACGGCCTTAAGAAAATATTGGCCCTCTGTACATGTAACCATGATATTAATGAGGGGACAATGGCTAATGTCCGTCCACCCATAGTTTACATACTCGGCGATTACTCTCCGAGTAGCCGAGTAATCTCCAAAAAAATTGCATGCTAAGTAATTTTTGCTTTTACTCGCGAGTAGTATGTAGACGATTTTCTCCAGTCAAATTATCGAGTAATCACCAGTTTCTTGCAGAAAACCCACAAACTTGGCAAATTTTTGGGCTTGCTGAGTACTCTTCGAATCTGAGTATGTAAACTATGTGTCCACCCATCCATGACTATACTGCATCCTGTCTTAACCCAACATTCCTTCATCTTCTCCATCAACAAATTGATCTTGGAATAGTTCTTATCCAAGATCGTGGTCCTCAATTTCGTCTCACCTGGTGGCACATATGATGATCCTCCCCTTGCCACCATCGATATCATCTCCTTATAATAAGGAGATCGGGCTACATGAAATGGGATGCCATTGGCAAAGAAGAACTTGCCAATGGCATCATCTATGTAATCCTTGAGCTGCACATCGAACAAATCTGTTATGGGGCTACTTTGAGTTTGACTTTGCAATTTTCGTTTCCCCCTCCCCTCTCCTACATAGGCATTGGAAGAAGAAAATGGTGTCCCTCCTACTCTCGTCTGCAAAGTATGGCTGGAAATCTGTGGCTGGCTATGCTGAAGATGTGTCCTATGAAGCAAAGTAGTAAGAATAGGTGCAACTGGAGCTGGACTATCCTCAGGATCACCCCATAACTTATTTATTTCAGCTCGAGGTTTTCCGGTTTTGCCAAAAATGAACATATCTCCACACCTTTTCCTCTAATGAAAAGAAGGTGTGCATTAACTCTAGTAATGCTCCCTAACCACTCTACATCACAAAAGTGTCACTTCCACCTCCTTGTGCCACTAGATGCTGCCCCTGGCTTGCTTGGTAATTTTGTTGCAAACTGTTTGAGAGGGGATTTGTGATCAAAAGGACCCCTAGCATATGGTGCCAATAATGCAGAAGGGCACTCTATAGTACTTGCTTCACTTGCCATGGAACTAGTTTGGGCTTCAGGCTCAGCCCCATGGTCACTCCCCTCAGCCTCAGGAGCATATTCAAATTCAAGATCACTATGATAATGAACCTCATTCTCACTCATGTCATGAGAGCTCATTGAGACACTGTAATAAACAAATAAATTCTATAAGTGCCTAGTTTCAGCCTAGTTTAACAAATTTGAAAATAAAATTTTAAAGTTTGATGTTGAATCTTGATGGAAAGATGAAAAATGAACAATGAGCCTTGAAATGAAAATATGAATATGCATTTGTAGCCATGTTTTGAAAATGAATATAAAGTTTGACAAATTTGAAAATAAAATTTTAAAGTTTGATGTTGAATCTTGATGGAAAGATGAAAAATGAACAATGAGCCTTGAAATGAAAATATGAATATGCATTTGCAGCCATGTTTTGAAAATGAATCTAAAAACTTAGAAAAAAAAATAAATTGAAAAAACTTCAAAAAACAACAATAGAAACCTACCTTGTGCTTGAAAAATCCTTCTAAGTTGGTGTAGAATGCTCCTCCTCTTCTTCTTCTTTTTCCTTCTCACCCCTCTTGCACTTGTAGCACCTCAATCTCACTCTTTCACCCACTCTTCTCATTGTTTTCTCTCCTCTTCAACTAGCTGTTGCAAAACATGAAATGCAAATGTGAGCTAAAAAAGAGGAGTTAGAGTGTTTTGTAGAGGTAGTGTTTCTCAGCCGTCTCCAAGTCCCCAAAACGTCCTTGTCTCTAAAACACGTAGATTTAGGGGGACGGGGAGGGGCGTCCCCGTGGAACATTGGATACATCCCTTCATAACCAAGTGCTGCCTTAAAACCTTTTTATTGTTAATTATCTGCTTTTGTAGAGTCGCCGCCCATGACATTCTTTTTTCTAATATTAATCGACCTTTTTGTTAATTTAATTCTCTAGCCTAGGATATAGGCGGTGATCTAATTTTCTTAATCAAGGTTTGACGGAGGCATGACACACTTCATTTCATAAAACAAAGCTTTAACATCATAGTAGTCTTCCAATTCACCTACAACAATATTGCAATTAATTTAGCTTGTGATGCTTTGTACCCATAACCACAAGTTACAAGGCTCTGGCATGTTACCTATAGGGTTAAGCTTAATGCTACTTGAGGTCTACTAGGGTACCACTAGGTTTCAATTTTATACATATGGGAAAGATGGCAGAATCCACACACACATTTTGTAATTTCCTATCATGAATGCCATTTTGATTTTGTAACTTCCACACACATTAGTCAGAGGGTGAACAGGGAATACCTTCACACCATCAATATATTATGGTTTTATCAGCATCCAAAAAGGGTTTTGGACATAGTTGAAAAACTCGCCAAGCCCAAAAAACACGACTCGGCAAAAAACTCGACAACTTAAAAAATTGCTTAAATTTCATTAGAAACCCATTTTTTTTGCAAAATTCAATGATAAGATGCATCCAATGAGTCAATAAATGAGTACATAAAAGAAACAAGCTGAGTCTAGTTGTATTTGATTGATTTGAAAGCAAATTGGGTACAAAATGGCATCCTCATGTGGAATGCACTGATATTGATAATCTGAAAAAAAATGAAAATAGTAAATTGTTTTTGTAAAACTGAAAGTAAATACTACATTAATATATTTTAAAAAATTACATTTTCCTCTTCCCATGTCTAGTTTTCACTAGGGGAGAGGTAGAACTAGAGGGTCTAGTCGTAGGACTCTGCTGTGGCTCCTCAACCTCCATCCTGGATGTAGATGCTGGTGGCAATGACTCCTCCTCAGTCTCCTCATCCTCAATGTCATTCAATGAGAATCCCAATCCACCCCCTTCCTCTGTTGCTTGTCTCTCCAAATCATAGATATCATCCTCAGAAAACAATGAAGGCTGTTCATCCCACCCTGTCCAATCACTTTAAGGATCTATCTCATCCAAATCAATTGGATCACATGATATTTCCTCTACCTTTCTTGTGCGCAGTTGAAGATTATAATGCACATAGACAAGGTAATTGAGGCGTTTTTGAGCTAGTTTGTTCCTCTTCTTTGTGTGGATGGCCTCAAACAAGCTCCAATTGCGCTCACAGTTGGATGCACTACAAGGTTGGCATAAGACACGAAGGGAAAATCTTTGGAGATTTGGGGTATTTCCACCCCAATTTGTCCACCAAACCTCTACAAAAAGAATATTTAAGAGTTAGAAACTTAGAAAGGAAAGTCAAAAGTTCAAAACATATTTTATCAAATTATTAATAGTTGTAACTTGTAAATTTGAAATTTTATACCTGGTGACTGATTGTTTATTTCTCGCTTAGCTAGGTTTGAAGAAAAGAGCCTACCCCTTCTTTCCCTGTAATTTTGCAATTCATCAACAATGAGGTCTGCCACCTCAGCTTGGGGTGTCATCCTCTGAATGCAAGTAGTGAGGCCCTACACAACCTCTCTAGTAGGATCTAAGTAGGTGCCTGAATGCAAGAAACGGGGGTTCAAGAAGTACCCTGCTGCATGGATGGGTTGGTGGAGTTGATTGTTCCACCTCTTATCAATAATCTCCCATATGGGATCAAATTTGAGGCTATCCCCCTTATAATAATTTTTTATAGCCTCCATGGCCCTATCCATGGCCTCATAAAGATACCCCATTGGGGTTTTATCCCCATCTACCAAGCGGAGAACTCTAACCAAGGGCTCCAACACCTACAATATAAAAATGCAAAAAGATTAAAGTTACACATTTACAATGAAAAAACATATTAAAAAAATTATATTCAATTTGAATTTAAATTCAAAGTTTTGAAGTTACATCCACAATTTCTGTAGCTCTTTGTGCAAATAGGTTGTCGAAGACTATGCGTGCAACCCTCTCTCCTTCCGGCTTCTTTGAATAAGTTGAGTCTAGCCATTCTCGACTCACAAACATTTGTTTCAAAGCTGTCAATGAACCAAGAATGCTTTGCAATGTTAAGAAAATCGTTGCAAACCTTGTTACATCAAATCTCGCCAACTCTTTCCCTTGGGTGTGATCCCTCATCAAGTGAAGAACCCAAGGGTGATTGTAGATAAATTTTGTGATCCTCTTTGCATCCTCTACAATTGGTGTGACCCAATCAAGTTTGCCTATGTCCTCCAAAAGAAGGTCAAGGACATGTGCTGCACAAGGTGACCAAAAACATGTGCCATGTCTATCTTGGAGGATTCTACCACCTGCCACATATGCTGTTGCATTGTTAGTAATTATTTGCACAACATTTTCAATTCCAACCTCCATGCAAACTTGCTCCAACATTTGAGCCATTTTTTT
>VDFB02165320.1:0-10557 GCA_007258455.2 Sequoia sempervirens | reverse complement strand
TGTAAATTTTAAAGAAAGAAATACTGATTTTCTTTTTTAAAACTGTTCACAAGTTCCCTGGCTGTGCACTCAGAATAAAAACATTGTGCAGGTTTTTTTTTTACTGATGTTAAGCACCACAAGGGCGCAGGAAGCCCTTGCCCCTCCCATGGGGAGGGGGCGGGCTCTGAGGGGCCGTGGCCTGTGGAGGGCGCGAGCCTCCCCACAGAACCGCGTCCTTCCCATGGGGAGGACAAGGGATTAAAATCCCTTCCCTTATTCCTCTGTATAAACAATTTCAAACTCAAAAAGAGACATTTTTCCCAGTATTATACTGCATTCAAATTTATCTCAAAGGAAATTCAAATTTATTTCAGGTGAAAGTGTTTCTTGCAAAATCATATGCATAGATATATATATGTATATATGCATGGGAATATAGATTCCTGTGCATATATATATGTATTTATATATGTTTATGTATGATTCCTAATATAATTGAGAGTAGTTTAATAATTTACAGCTTTTGCAACAGAATGTAACCCTAATCTGGACGAAAGATTGGGTATTCTTTCTATAATGCAACAATGGGAAGTAAGCTATTACCCAGATTCAAAAATAAAATTGAAAAAGATTTCTCAGATATCCTAGAATTAGTTCATAGAATGATGCATTTCATTTCTTCAATTTCATCGCAATTTTTAAACTCATTGAAAGCAAAGTATGGAAAATAACTCGTAATTTTCCAAAGGGCTTGCCCAAGATGGCCTCTCTCGCTTTTCCTCCGTGAGCTCTTATCATTTTTCTAATGAATGTCTCTCTTTTCCCCTTCAAGCTTTATTCCTCCTTCCGAGGATCATGTAGAATATTTCCAAATGACAGATAAATTTTACATGCAATTTCCAGAGGGTGCCACTTGCCAACAGCATTGTTGGTTTTAAGGAAAAAATTTCCAGAGCCCAAAGTTTTCTCGGGGCTATTCCTTTCTCCTCATTTATGACTAAGGTTTTAAAAACATATGCAAACAAAGATATCTCCACCTTTTAATATGCCAATCAAATATTTCATCCATATTATATGCAAATATAATATTTTCACTTTTATTTTTAATTTCCTATTTTTAAATCAGATTTTCCTTTTTATTGCACAAAATAAATGGGATGAGCTAAATAAAATAAACCATACTCTTTTCACAACCTTTATGAATAATTAAACTATATTTTTAATTTTTCTATGTTATTATAGGTATATATATATTTTTATTTTCTTTTATATCAATTACTTATTCAAATCATGTAATCAATTTAAACAATCACATTGAAAACAGACATGGCCTAATGCAACTAAATGATTTTTAAGTGTTGTGTGTGTGATCGAGAGCTTCTCCTCTTTTACCCTGTCGGGAAGCTAACCTTCTTTTCCTCAATCACACTCTTGGCCTTCGATCACCTACAACTCAATGCACTCAGGCGTGCAAAAATGAAAGTGTATTAGTAACCAATATAGAAGTATAAATTTAAGCAATAATTAAATCAACACTCCTATTTTGTATATTTTAAAATAAAATGCACTCATAATTCTAAAAACAAATATTTTCCTACATTTCCATACACCAAAGCATTGTATTATATTATATTGCTCTAACACTTATCATAATTCATATATTAAATCCCACAAAGTCATGGTCAAAACAACATCAAAGTATGAGACGTGACACTTCCCAACATGAGAGGAGGAGGGGAGGAGTGGCCATCTTGATGGCCAATAGATGGAAACCTTACCTAACTAATTCTTGTGTCTCCCCATGCAATAGGGTTGTTTGGGCTATCTTCCAAAGGGGAGACTCTAAATTTGGTGTGTGCGCAATTTATGCACCTAATGACTATCTTAGGAGGATTGGGCTATGGAAGTGGCTAACTAACCTCCTTGATATTCCATGGATATTAGGAGGATACTTTAATATGAATGAGAATCAAGAGGACAAGAGAGGTGGTATAACACATGGACTAGAAAGGTAATGAAAAACACTACTAGTCCAAGTTAAAAAAAATAGGCTAAACATCTTTGATCCATTGGAAGGTTTGAAAAAGGAAAGCATCATTGTGTAGTTTACTTGGTGTAATGCTCAAAAAGGGGGGAACAAAATTTATTGCAGATTGGATAGGTTTTATGCCAATAGGGATTTTCGTAGCTCTGAACCCCTCAATTATGGTAATAAATTTTTAATCTACCCTTATACACTCTCTGAACATCACCCAATCATGGCCAAGCTCACCCTTAATAGTGGTATTAAGATCAAATATAAGGGTAAAGACAACTTCATTCTAAACACCAACCTCTTAAAAGATAAATATTGTTTAGATACCATATGTACCTTGAGAGGGGTCAACAAATGGCTGCTTAAAGATGTTGAACCAATTTAGAGGTGCAACCAGAATGTAAAATCCTAGAAGGTTATCTTTCAATCCATTTGTAAAAAGAAGACTCTAGACTCAAGAAGGGAGGAATGACATCTCCAAGATGCTCTTCTAGAGGTTGAAACCAAAATGCAACAAGACCCTTTGAATGAATAGTTTTATGAAGGGCTTAATCAAGCTAAATGTGGCCTTAGGAAGTTGTAATCCATTAGGATCCAAGGCCTAGGTGCATTAAGGAGAAAGGGGTGAATTGAAAATTGATCAGATTTGTCATAATGGTGTTACCTTGTCCAACTAAGAGGAGATTTTACAACAATTATTTATGCTCTACCAGGACCTTTTTAAATTTGAGGACAATGGTAGGGAGTGTGTTGAAGCTAGAAGCAAGATCCAAAGTCTAATCCCCACTAAGATTTCCAAGGAAGGCAACATCCAACTTTCAGCTGACATATTAAAAGAGGAAATCAAGAGAGCTATCATCTCTATGAACATTGACAAATCTCCTGGTATTGATGATCTTTTGGTATAATTCTGTAAGGTTTGTAGTGAGTGGGTGTGTGATGATCTCCACCAATTTTATACGGAAGCTCTCTCCAAAGGTTCTCTGGGAAGGGACATCAACAAAGGGCTCATCAAGCTCCTTCCCAAGGAAGGTGATAAGACCTTAATTAAGAACTCGAGGCCCATCATGTTATTAAATGTGTCCTATAAAATTTTGGCTAAGGTGTTAGCACTAAGACTAACTAACATCCTCCCCAAATTTATAAACTCAACACAGATTGTCTTTATTAAAGGCAAATATATACTTGAGAACCTCTTGACTAGCTGGGAGGCCTTAGACTGGGCAAAGCGTTCTCAACAGGAGGTTGCAATTATACTACTAGATTTGGAGAAAGCCTATGATAGAGTTGAATGGCCCTTCCTCAAAATGGCTCTAGAAGCCTTTGGGTTTCCATAGGAGTTCTCCAATATGATCAACACATTATTGAGGGATGCTACTACTTAGGTGGAAGTAAATGGTTCAAGGTCTAGGGTTTTTCAACTTGAGAGGTCTATTAGGTAGGGTTGCCCCATTGCACCTGCATTGTTTGTGATTGTGGTTGATGCACTACATTATTTGCTAAGAGACACTTGTTTTTACCCCAAAGTAAAGGGGTTGCTACTCCTTGATAATAACAAATTCCTGAACATTCAGTTTGTTGATGACACCTCCATCTTTGTGCAGTTAGAAGAAGAGAATCTTAACAACCTCATGACTAAACTAGAGATCTTCTCCCAGGCATTTGAAGCAAGGGTTTCTAAGGCTAAGTCTGTAATGCTTGGATGACAGGATACTCCGCTCCCTTGGCTGCACAAATTGGACCTTCAATGGGAGGGACCTCATAAGCAGGTGAGGTACCTAGGGATTCCATTTTTAGTCTCTCCAAACCTTAAAGAGATGTGGTTGTGGTTGAAAAGAAAAATTGAGAAGAAGTTGGACAGTTGGAATAGGAAGTTCCTTTCACTTGTTGGAAGGATACAAGTATGCCAAAAGATTCTTTCTTCATACACTTTGTACTTTACATCTATTTGGTTTTTTAATAGTTACCAAGTTAATGAAGTTCAAAAGAAAATTAGGGGGTTTCTTTGGTCCGATGGGAAAGGCAAGAAGAAGTTGCATTATGTTAAGTGGGAGTGGTGTTTTCAGGACAAAGCAAATGGGGGGGTTCATCTCAAAGATCTCAGGAAGAATGGTGTTGCCTTGGCTACTGTGGGTCATCAAGGCCCTAGAATGAGCCCTGGAAGGTGCTTGTAAGGAATAACATTTCTCTTGTTGTCCCCAAGCTAGCTAAGTCTTGGAAGGGTCTGCCTAAATTAGTGATCTCCTCATCACCAAGTCTCCAATATTGCATGTTGGTTCCCTAGTCTTTAGGAGTATTTGGAGGGCTTGGGAAGAGGTGAGGGGTAACTTCACTTGTATTCCCTTAATTGGTCTTAATAACAATCTGATCCATCCTGGTAGGTCCATATGGTGGAACCTTGAACATAATGGGAAACCTTTAGCCTTCTAACAAGGATGCTTTGCTAAGAAATGGTTTCAAGCTGGTATCAAAACATTTAGCAATATCATCAAGGATGGTGTCTTGATTAGTTGGGATCAATTAAGGGTTGATTTTTATTTACCTCCCTCCAACCATAGAACCTATTTTGTTGTTAAAGAATCTTGCAAAGATTGGATGACAAGCCTTAAAATAGATAATTGGGTTGATAAGTTAATTGAGGTTCTTTGGAAGGGTTATCTTTCTCTGCAAGATGTAAAAGCCAAAACTATGTACAAGGAGTTACTCCACTCCAACACCCCTATTGACCATCTTAACAAAGTTTGGAAGACCAACCTTGATAACAAAGATTGGAATAAAGTGTTTTGTTCTCTGTGGCATAAAGGTATTGATGCAAAAAAACATGTTTCAAATGGCTTGTAGTGTTGCAAAAAGTGCTTGTTAAATTAAAGAATACTGACATTGATATTTGTAAACTATGCAGGGTACCTGAGACTGTGCAACACATATTTTTTTATTTCTTTTTTGCTAACAAAATATGGAGCTTATTTCTTAACGATTTGGAAATTTGGGATAATAATGGAAAAATTAATTGGAAGGAAGTACTTGTGGGAAATAATAGGAAATTGAATAAAGATATGCATCTATTTTGGTTTATTTTAACATCTAAAATTTTGTGGTACCTTTGGAAGGCAATGAATGGGGACAAATACAATAGGGTGTGAAGGATACTTACTGAGTCTACCAAGAGACTCACCCTCTTCAATATTGATTTGCAGGTGATGGCTACAATGGAGGTTGTTGAGAGCAAGTTCTACCAAAAGACTCACTCATGGCAATAGGGGTAGCTCAATCTTTTTGTATTCTTGGAAGTGTTGGAGACCTTCAAGAAGGATTTTAATGAGCGGCTAAGGAGAGAGGAATGCACCCAAGAGGAGAGAGGCCCAAGATTGGATATAATCTAGAATTTAGAGCTTGAAGAAGTTTTCTCCAGGGAGGAATGTGATGCAGTCAACACATTGGCTAATTGGGATGCTAGCTGACATCTACAAAGCCTTCTAATTCTATGTTTAATATGTATTATACATTGTATCTCTTTTTGCACAATCCTTTGTGGATATGAGTATATATGCCTATATAATGATGGGATCTTTGCTTAATTGAATGTATTCAACTTATATATGACTGTTAAAGCTTAAATGAATTCCGTGTAAAATGATTATACAGCTGTGATAAAGTTGTATACTATTGTTTAAAATATTATTAATACAAAAAAAATTATTTTAAAATTTAATACACTTTAAAAGATTTATTAAATTTAAATTTTTATTATCATGAAACTTTAAGAATTTAAATCTTAAAATTTCAAAATTTGATTTAAACAAGTGCACATAGAGCTTGCCATTATAGTATTGTAATTATTGTTTTCTAGATTTGAAAAAAAAAAATGTAAATTTTATTAATGTGAAAAAAAATAAATGTGAGTTTTGTTAATTATAGTGTTTTAGTATTTTTTAATTAGTTATTTGTATGACCTAAACCTAATCCTAACTCACACCCTAACTCTAATTATATCCTTAACCCTACCCTTAACTCTAACCCTAACCCTAACTCTAACTCTAACAATAAATTCTAAACCACTATCTTAATCCTAGACCTATCTCTAACCCTAACTGTGGTTGTAACACTATCCATAACTATAAAATTAAAATAAAGATATTAGATCAATAAAATTTTGGAGCATTATATCTATTAATCATATTTAAGTGATTTTTATTAATAATATTATTTTTTATTTTTTATAATTTTTAGTTTATTCTTAATTTTAACCTTAATTTTTAATTTTAATCTTAATTAGGATAATAATTAATAATAATAGGATAGATTATAATTTAATTGATAATATACTAATTTTAGTTATTTTAATTTAATTCTTATTTTTGTTTATTTATGTTTTGAAGTTAATAAAATTTTAAAAATTAAAAAGTGGTAATATCAAATAGTTTAAAATTTAATTTAAATTTATATTTTAATTGTGTAAAGCCAAATCTTAAGAAGATTATTTTATATGTTATGGATGTGCTTTAATTTAAGTTTATTTAATTATTTTAATAGTGTGAATCCAAATCTTTAATATAAAATAACAATTACATACATTAAAAAATCATTCTAAAAAAAAAACATTTATTTATTTTAGAAAGATTTGATGAAATAACTTTATAAACCCGGTAGAACTTCAGTCGCAACCTCAAAACCAAAATATCTAGCTCCATCACAAAAGCAACCCTAACCAAAGAAAACAACTGGGGCAACAAAGTAAGAATGACATTCAACCTAGTCCAAAACACCCAACACAAATCAGTAGCATCCCTAAGTAACCACCATTTTAGAGCCTTCACAAAAGACACAAACCCCATCAACAGCAACCCGGGGGTAGCCACAACAAAGAGGGCCAACATAGCTGCAGCCGCAATCTCAAATCTGAAATGTCTAGCTCCAACATAGAAGCAACCCAAACCATAGAGAACAATTGGGGCAGTAGAGTAAGAGTCACATTCAGCCCGGTCCAAAACACCCCACAGAGAACAGGGAGAGATAAGCATAATGTTCAACACCAGAGACATAGACCAGAGAACTACCAAAAGCAGTCTCCTAGATTCAGAATGAGCAAGAAAAACCAAGTCCCACAGGGAGCAAGGGAAACCACAAAGGACAGGAGAAAGGAGAAGGCCCAACAACAAAGAACACCAAGCTACCCCAACACACTAGTCAGGGCTAGAGACGAGCCAAAAATCCACACATCCAGCCAGAAGGAGGCTCCAACAATCCATAGAGAAGGAACAAAAGAAAACCAACCCAATCTAAAAACTGAAACACCTAAAAGACAGCCTCCACACACACAACAGGAAGAGACGAAGGACAACCAAAAAGAAGCCAAAAGAAAAATAGGTCAATAGTATGAACCACCAATCCATCCTATTGCACCAAATAGGACTATTAATAGGCCCATTCAACAACCAGTCAACCAGAAAGCAACCAACGTACAACCATTCCCACTGCCGAGAGAGCAACCAAAAAGAAACCAATGGGAGCAAGCTCATCCACACCTAGAGAGGAAAAAAGTCACTGCCTATCACGATAGGAACAACAACAGTCATTCCCATCCAACCAAAGAAAATCGAGGAGAGAGCCACAGAAGAATTGCAACACCCTCCCCCACCAAGATCCACATCTAGAGCACGAAAGGAGAGAATAGAGAGACCCCTATCAGAAGTAGAGTGTCACCCTCTGCCAAGGAAGTCACCAGCAAAGGGTCCACACACCATCCATCCGCCTCCCACCGTCCTCCACCATCACCATCCTTCGAGTCTGCTTCCTCATTGCCAATGTCCTCAGAGCATTTCAAATGGGAACTTCTTTCGCCCACGCCCACACAGCGCTGCATCCTCAAAGCCTAAAAATGGAAGATCTTTGTAATGTATATATCCAAAATTTCCAAATGATCATTGTTGTGCAATGTTTACTTGAAGAATTATTACTGGTAATTTACGTATATATCCAAAATCTCCAAATGATCATAAATGCTTAGCAAAATCTTGCAAAAGATATTGAAAATTCCCAAAAATTCATTTGAACACCAAAATTCCATAACACTACTTGTAAGTCAATTACCAACAAGTTCATTTACAAATGAAATTTCTACAAAACCAGTAATCCATTTTTGCAAGAAATTAAATATTTAAATATTAAACATGAGAATAAAAAATATAAATTAAAAAAAAATTATGTGAGAGTTTCTCATGCTCTAGGATATTTCTGTAACGAGTGTGAAGGAAATAAAAATGTAGCAAAGAAAAGATGTAATCAAACAAATTTTATTACTTGAAGAATTATTACTGGTAATTTACGTATATATCCAAAATCTTCAAATGATCATTTGCTAGCAAAATCTTACAAAAGATATTGAAAATTCCCAAAAGTTTATTTGAACACTAAAATTCTATAACACTACTTGTAAGTCAATTATCAACAAGTTCATTTACAAATGAAATTTCTACAAAAAGTTAGTAATTCATTTTTGCAAGAAATTAAATATTTAAATATTAAACGTGAAAAGAAAAAATATAAATTAAAAAAAAATTATGTGAGAGTTTCTCATGCTCTAGGATATTTTTGTAACGAGTGTGAAGGAAAGAAAAATGCAACAAAGAAAAGATGTAATCAAACAAATTTTATTAGTGCCATTTTTTCAAAAAAGGCACACAATAGCTTAAGAATAAAAATATAGTATGTTAAAATTACATAGTCATTAAAAAGATCAATTATTTTCTAAAGGAGATCAAGATAGCATTTATCACATAAAAATAGAAAACTTAAAAGATTTGGTTCCTACTCATGCATTTCCATATGGGCATTAATGTGGACTCTATTTCTATTATAATAAAATATAAATTTTTTTATGGGTAATGAAGTACATTTAAAATTTGATGTGGTATGTTAAATTCAATCTTTTTTTTTCTTATGAAATTTTATTTAGGGTGATTTTCTATATAAAAGTGTAAGTCATGTGAGTTTTTTTTTCAAAATAAAATTTAATCAAATCTTTAGATAAATAGAAGCTTGTGATAGTTTACTTGTAATGCAAGGCTTAATTTTGTTCACAGAAGGAACTTGTCAGTTGTAGTTGCAAAGGTTGAAGCTAGAAGTAGTTTTAAGGATGATGAAAGGGAGTCTCTTGCAAAATAATATTTTCATGGTTACTTTGATATCATGTATGGGAAATCAAATTTAAGGGTATCAATTTCTTATGTTGATACACTAATTGGTTTGGATAATTATTAGTCTTAGGAAAAGTATAGTGTGGCATCTTCATCAAATTGTGACAAGCTAATAAGATTCAACATATGTATAATAGTTCCACAAAACCTAAAAAATATTGTGGTGGGTATTCAAATTTGATCATCTCTAAGATTGTTGATGGCATTACTTTCAAATATAGTGTGAATTATTCAAAGAGATGCAAGAAGAGTGCTACAATTGAAATTTGTAATCTATTTTAGTGAGACACACACAAAAACCAAGAGTGCATGAGATAGAGGATTACGATTGCAACTCTGATTCATTTCACTTTGTGTGGCCCTCCTCAAGATACATTTGACAAATGAAAAGTGAAGTTAAAATAGATTTGGCCACTTCATGGGTTATGTATGACTTTGGAAGTTCATCTACAAATATGGAGGCTTATGTAAATAG
This sequence comes from Sequoia sempervirens, assembly GCA_007258455.2. Lineage (NCBI taxonomy): Eukaryota > Viridiplantae > Streptophyta > Pinopsida > Cupressales > Cupressaceae > Sequoia > Sequoia sempervirens. The sequence goes on along the minus strand of VDFB02165320.1, from coordinate 869 downwards.
TGAGACACACACCTAAAACATAGAAAAAGAGTGTTCACCCCAAATGGGATTGACCAAATAGAGGAACCCAATTTTTTACTAGATGTTTCACTCAATTATGAGTGGTAAAATGCATAAATTTAACAATCAGAAAACAAACCTAACTATTATAATAGTAAAAAGGAAGGTTTTCAGAGGTTGAAATGATATGTACCTTTTTGGAAAAGTGTTGTTTCAGGCCTCACTGAGGACTCATCCGCCTAGTGGAAAATGGGTCCTTGCTAGGGTTCTAGAAAATCAATTTCGAGATCCAGTTCTTCAATGTTTACACTCCTAGATCCCAGGTGTTCGGCTCCTGAAAGTCAAAAATAAATTCTATAACTTAGTTTTCTTGATCTTGTAACAAAGATGACAACTTTTACAACATTGTAATTTTGAAAATTTTACTCTCCAATTGATCTTCAATCTAAAACCTACAATCACACATCAAAGGAGAAGAAAAAAATGTTGATTGTTAGGGAATGGGGGTTTTCCTTGGTCAAACCCCATTTTGGTAATTAAACCTTGTGATGAAATAATGAAACATAAACATGAAACATGAAACAAGGATACCTTGGATGAAGTCTTAAATCCACAATAGATAGCATGAAGTGGCTTTAAGGAATGTAGATCTTGATCTTGAATTTGGATATAAAACAATGCTTGAATTAAATATTCAATGCTACATCAACACATTAGCTCAACAACATGCATGATGCACTATGCCTTTGACATGATTCAATATGACCTTTGATTGCTGCAATAAAACTTCAATAATTTTCCCTTGAATGTCATTGAAATGCTCTTGTAAATACTTACTTGAATGCTCTTAAGATCACTTGAAATTGTTA